>JAMKCH010004754.1:0-123778 GCA_023653785.1 Ophioderma brevispina | reverse complement strand
GCTCGAAACTCGAAAATCTCAACTCGAAAACTCGAAATTTGTCACTCGAAACTCAAAAATCTCCACTCGAAACTCGAAATTGCAACTCGAAAATCGAAACTCTTCACTCGAAACACGAACTTGGTACACGCCAACTCGAAAATCTTCACCGAACTGAAATTTGTCACTCGAAACTCGAAAATCATCACTCGAACTCGAAATTGTCACGCGAACTCAAAAAATATCCACTCGAAACCGCGAAATGGCATGTGCGAAACTCGAAAAGCTTACTCGAAAACTCGAAACACTGTGTCACTCCCGAAACTGAAAATCTTCACTCGAAACTCGAATTTGTCACTCGAAACTCGAAAATCTTCTCGAAACTCGAAAATTTGGTCACTACGAAAACATCTTCACTTCGAAACTCGAAATTGTCACCTCCGAAACTCGAAAATCTTAACTCAAACTCGAAGTCACTGAAACTCGAAAATTTCACTCGAAACTCGAAATTTGTCACTCGAAACTCTGAAAATGGTTCACTCGAACTCAAATTTGTCAGCTCGAACTCGAAATTTGTCACGCGAAACTCGAAAATCTTCACTCGAAACTCGAAATTTGTCAATCGAAACTCGAAAATCTTCACTCCGAAACTCGAAAATTTCACTCGAAACTCGAAAATCTTCACTCGAAACTCGAAATTGTCAATCGAAACTCGAAAATCTTCACTCGAAACTCGAAAAATAAGCAACACACCCTTCATTCTAACCCACGAAGTCTAAACTGTCAGTACCTTCATCGACTGAAGTCAGCACATGACAACCGCGCAACAGTGTTGCTAGCATCAGAGTACAGTATCACTGTGGCAAAGAATAATCAAACACATATCTGTTATGAGTAAATCACATTTTCTTTCCAGAAAAAAATAAATTCTTCTATAAAAGAACTATTGCTCGGGGAGTCTAAACTCTATATTAAAAGCCACTATCGTACCGACGTCCGCAGTCATCTTGTCCCGACAAACACGCACAGCACGCGACCCCAATCTCTATTCCTCTTTGTTGAAAGGAAAACTCAGTGGCACAAGTGCTTGTACGATCCGATAACTATAACCAAAGAAATTGGCCTACCAATCAATACATCTATACAATATAAATAGGAAGCGTCTTAAGAAACACAAACAAGGTATATCCACGATCGAACCGTATTACTCGAAACACATTAAGCACACGTGTGCTTGTATCGCACATATACTGGCAAACACATGAAATGTATATAAAAATAAAAACATCTCTCTCGCCAAAATCAGAATACATAAAGATTATTACCTGCTCTCCTCATTCTTATGCCTGACTGAGGCCACCTTGTTTCCTGCTTGACGTCTATTTGGTCGCTTCTCGTCATCGGTGTTATCAGCCATTTTCTCAGTTTGATATTCATCAAGCACACTTCCACCCATACTCACTACTTCAGCTAGTTTGATGTAGTTATACTGCAGTATTAAGATCCTGAACCACCACTTTTAATTCAAGACACGCACGCCAACGATACTACCCGTTTTACTATTACTGATAGCCTTTCCAACTTATTTTCTATTGTTTATTATATAGAACGTGAACAGGCACACGATCCCCTTTGAAATTACATTAAACGCGCACTTTTTACACCTTTGACACTTCCAAGAACTTCGCGACAGCTTAGGACTAATAAAACCCGAAATGCTGTTCAGCGAAATTGAAGCTGTGGCGGATATACGAGGAGCTATTGCATGTTTCCAACAACTTCCCCTGCCACATTAAGTTGCTGTTGAGAAATGATACAGTTCCCCAAAACCTACCGCAAAGCAAAGGAGTTAGAAGGCATAAAGCGATAAGACCCGGGCAAAAAATAAATCGGGCCGTGCAGCTCGTCCTGCGTGAAACGGGCAATGAGGATCCAACACCCTGCATCTACACATACCTCAAATACCCCGCCATAATCGATATGCAAATTGCGCCCTCGCGCAACAGAAAATAACATTCTACTTGATGACAGCTGTCATCAAAAAAAATGTTTGTTTGCCGTAATCCTCGCTTTTACGTGTTAAACCAATGACAACATCTAAAATTAGGATTTCTTGGCTGCCCTCCCCTGAAGAAATTACGAATTTAAAAGGGCGCCATCTATTAGTGAAATTGTATTTATTCAGGGGGGGTAGGTCACGATCTCCTCGATTTGGGCAATGGGGATTTTTAAACGGTAATTGCTACGTGCATTTACTATGGCAGTCTCGGTCCCAGTGACATTTTCAAAATCATCTCTTAAACCTTTGTTCAAACGATCTTGGTAATATCATGATAAATTAAGAAAAATTATTGACTTCAAAATCCGTCAGGGTTAGTGGATTAACCCCGCTGCAAAATAATGTAATTTCCAATAACGGTCATTTAGATTTAAATATTCGTGGCCAGGCCTAGTCTTTAGTCAAGTCTGTGTGTAATCGTTCGATATGCGTAAGAGCGCCCTCCTACCGTTAAGTCTTTGAAACAGACTAGCACCCAGAAGTTGATGCCGTTTTGAATTTGCTGTTGCTGTTAGGTTGGCATGTCCTACCCCCCTGTATTTATTATTTTATTTTAAAATATTTATTTATCGTATTTAATTATGCCAAGCATGATTTTTAAAATATAAGCACAACATTATCATATAGGTTTAATGTCTACTTAAAAAACCAAGTACATAAAAAATAAATTTGCGAGAAAACAAAATATCCAACAGAATGGAGAATTAAAATAAATTACTTGTTGAATATCGGACTACAAATGAAAACTTCAATATTACAATGGCGAATTCCTGTTAGTTCCCGTCGATTAATAAACTCCGTAGGAGTTAATGGTAAGAACGAAAGGGGGATCAAATGAAGGTCGGTATTTTTAAAACCTGTCAGACTATAGATTTTCAATAGCTGTCAATATGTACATACGCGTTGTCTATAAGAGCTTCGCTTCGCGCTCGCTTATAATGTAGGTTACACCTTCCTGGTATTTCAAATAAAGATGTTACCTAAATTTTTCGACTTAAATAATATCCCTTCCAATTTTTTGCCTTTCAACCTTGTCATATACCTCTTGCTCACCGTAGTTTAACTCTACGTGGCCTGATTATTTTCTTATAACTCTCCTATTCGTTACTCACCCTTTATCTATCCCCGCAACGTTTTAACCAAACTCCCATTTCCCAGCCAGTCTTGGCAGAGACTAAAATCAAAGAAATGCTTTTTAAGGACATTTAAAACATGCAATGATGTTATTCTTTGTCTGAAATTGCATCGCATTACACACCTAACACTAAAACTCCAAAATTACTTCGTACGTAGATCATTTTCATAAAAGAAAAACATTTAATGAAATGACCTTCAGATATAGAAATAGACTCCTTCGCAATTTGAGAGCAGTGGTTTCTATAGTCGGGTTAAATCGAGCATAAAATTTGAACGGAATGTCCTATTTATACCTCAAACAAAAAGCAAATGAAAGCTGAAGGTGTATACTTTCCAATTTTCAAATCTCAATTTAGACTCAATTTTTCCAATTTCTTGAAGATGCTATTTACGACTGTTTCTGGACCTAAAAAGTCGGATCCCGCTATTTACAAAATTTGCTATGGATGCAGACAGTTCATAGAAATTAGTCTAGGCCTCAAAACTGGACAACGGCAAATTTTCTTATAGGCCTCCCTTCCAAGGGGCGGACAAAGTGCAAACAAACTGCAACTCCACAACGTGGTAGTCTTTGTCAAAGACTCCGTTTTATTGTCGTGGGATGGGGGAATCAGAGAGGTTCGCAGACTCGGTTTTATTGTCGTGGGATGGGGGAATCAGAGAGGTCCCTTTAGCTGATAGTACCAGGTAGTTTATCTTTTCATAGAGTAATACAGTTACAAGGTCTGTAACACAGACTACAACGTGGCAGCAAGGATTTGTCACAAGGAGGGTACATAAATTCTTAAGTCACAGTTTACCAAGCAACATTTCTTTCATGACTTTTGTTAATCTTTGTTTCATTTTTTGAATAAATGATAAAATACACGGTAAAAGTTATTGAACTCACAGTAGAATCTCAAAGTTTATTTTATTCGTGAACGCGGGCAGCTCAATCTAAATCAGGTGGTGATAACACTTGAAATCTTTTCAACGGTATATGGGCAGTAACAATGGTTCTGCAGTTCCAAATTAAAAAAAAAAAATCTGAGGTGCTTTGTCGGTACATATACCGGGTGGATTTACTTATCAATAATGCCATTGGCTCCCCTCAGTTTTCTAAAAAAAATAGGCGATTTCAATACACTAAAAAGCATCCAATTACAAGCCTTTTAATAAATAAATGGCAAAACTCTTGATTGTTGAAAACAATTTTATTTAATCACTGCTCGCAAAAAGTACTCAGTGCAAATTATCCTTTTCATTTCCTCAAACAACAAATTCTGGCAACAAAAATGGTTCAGAAAAAGTGGGTCACCTTATGGAAACACCGGGAATCCTAAATAAACTGGAAACACCCGATTTATTCGGCCTTGAGATTGCTGAAGATGGTCAAAGGTCAACACTGACCGCAATCTAGAGCCAAAATTAAAGGCACTATCAGTGAGTTGATATATCAGAAAATCGAAAAATTATAAAAATCAGATTTGTGCATGTCTGTTACAAGTATAGGTATCCTAACATACCGACCCTTCAATGTCTTTAGCTTCTTATTAATGCCACTATCTGTAAGTGGGTGGGTTATTTTAATGTGTAAAATATATCTCTATTCTTCCAATGGCCTAGACTATCATTTGCGAGCAAATTGACCAATGACCGCGCTATTTAATACACCAAAAATATATTTTTTAAATCTCCGAGTCAACTTTTAAATGACAAAAATGCATTTTTCTACAATTTAAATTTTGTGACAAAAACTGTAAGCGATTACTGTTCATTAAGCGATATGTAAACTTTTTGGCGTGTTATGCGAAGTACGTCAAAATAATTATTTTGGTACAGTTATTTCATAAACTATTCTGAAAACCATTTCGATTATGAACACCCGTGAATACAGATCTTTTCATGTTACATATACTCTTGGTCAAAACATAGCTAAACATCTCCCGTATTGCCAGGCTTATTTACAACATCTGATAATAACCAAGTTACAATGACCAAAGGTTATCATGCTTGAATGATAATGTAACATGTACTTGGCAACTTACATGTCTGCCTTCTTAAACAGATTTAGCAATGGAATCATGTATCTTCTTAAAGGGGCATTTCGTGATCCACATCCTCGTCCCCCGACTTACCTAAAAAAGTTGAGATTTTTATATAATCTGGACCGACAATATTAGTAATCCATATGTACCTAATCTTACGTGCAAATTCGGTCGTATCTGTAAGAAATTCGCAATTTTGTATTTTCTGTCCGTACGTAAATGGACAGAAATTATAGCACAGTGGCCTATGGGACCGTGGGAAACAATTGCTCATGACACAAAACCGCAAGGTCGGGATCAACTGAATAACATTTTCTCAAGGATATCTAATGAACAATGAGTAAAACAGAAGGTGCTTGAATCACGAAATGCACCTTTAATTGCATAATTATATTTAGATTTATATTAATTTTATTTAGTAAATGATTACCAAAACGTTTTTAAAAATGCCCAAAAATGTCCAAAACAAGCGCTTTTGTATCATCACTTTTGATACAAATGCTCGACTTGCTGAAAACTGGCGGAGGAGATCGGCCCGTGGGTGGTTTTTGTTTTTCGTGACGTAACACTACTAACTGCACTGCGATTCCGAGTGCATATATAGCTTCTCGTTTTTGCGTTTTTTTATAACAACATCACTTATTTTATCGTCATGGGCCCAACGTTGTTGTTGTCTAGGGATATTCCATATCCATATCCAGGGCTTAAATCACTCACGATGAAGGAACCCCTCCCTAGAATGTTTCCACAAATCTCTATATTTAGCCATTCTTGTCCAAAATGGACCAAGTTGTTTTGGCATTTCGTCTCTCCATCTGGTTTTTGGACGTCCTGGCTTTCTGGTCCATTCTATGGGGGTCCACTCTGTCACTCTAATGGTCCACCTGTTATCCTGCAGTCTAACAATGTGGCCTGCCCATCTATGTTTGGCACTCCTAATGCAGTCGATAATATCAGTAACTCCTGTCTGTCATCGGATCCAGCAATTTCTCTTTTTATCTTGAAGTCTGATGCCAAGCATGATTCGCTCCATCTTCCTCTGTGCAACTGCAAGCATCTCCATCGTGGTGTTATTCAAAGCCCACGTTTCACTGCCGTATGTCATAACAGGAAGAATGTTTTCATTGAACACCTTTCTCTTTAACTCCATACTTGTCTTCTTATTTTTCATGATGTTTTCCACTTTTGCAAATGCTGCCCAGCCTAGTCCAATTCTCCTTCTGATCTCAGGCAGTAAGTCACTATTACGCATCACTGTCTTCCTAATGTAGATGTAGCTGTTGACCTCTTCAATGACTTTCCCGTCTACAGTTATCTCGGATTTCCTGGTGTGGTCATTAAACATCACTTTGGTTTTCCCAACATGCATGCTGAGTCCGACAGGTTTGCTGGTGCTGTGAATGTCATTTAGCATGCTTTCCAATTCCTCTGGTGACTTGGCAATCAGGATAATATCGTCGGCAAAGATCAGGTGACTCACCATCAATGTTGAATCCTCTTCCTTCCCAGTTAGTCTCCTTTATGATGGCATCTTGAAGGCATGAGGTGAAGAGTTTGGGTGAAATGTTGTCTCCCTGTCTTGCTCCCCTCTCTAGCTTGATCTTGTCACTGTCCTTGTGGAGCTTTGGGGTGGAAGAGGCACCACTGTAAAGGTCACGTAAGAGATTGATGTAGGCTGGGTCAACTCCTTGGTTTTCAAGTGCTGTGAAGAGTGGTTTGAATTCAACAGAGTCAAACGCCTTCTCATAGTCAACAAAGGCAAAGCTGAGGGGGATCTTATACTCATTGGCTTTCTCTTGTAGCTGGCTAACAACATGTATGCGATCAGTGGTAGAAAATCCTGGTCTAAAACCAGCTTGGGCTCTTGGTTGGTGTTGTTCAGCATTCTTTTCAGCAGGACCTGTGAGAATACCTTGTACTTGCAGGTAGAAGGCTTATTGGCCTGTAGTTTTGATGTCAGATGTATCTCCTTTCTTATGGAGAATAACTACAGATGCATTCTTCCAGTCGCTTGGGACTCTTCCCTCTGTAAGGCATCTGTTGAACAGCTTTGTATAAGTATCTCAATAATGGGCTCACCTCCATCTTGAAGAACCCCTGCTGTAATACTATCCTCTCCAGGGGCTTTATCTCGCTTTAGTTTCTTTACTGCATCTAGGGATATTAGGCCCCTTAAAATTAATTTTTAGTTTCTCGTTGCAGTGGCCTCTGAAAAGTGAGGAGGTAGGGCGGTTTTTATTTTTGTTACTAAATGACGCTAAAATGTGGTTGTTTTCACAGAAAATTGATATTACACCGACTTTAGCCGCATCAGAAAAACGATGAGGCCCTTTTTATTTTAATTTTACAAGGAATCAACCCATAGAGGTCTTTAAAGTCACATGAAAGTGGCTGTGGTTGATAAATAACACAAATAGGCCTATCATCCATCAAAATTTCAGGATTGAAAACATATTAATTTAAGAAAATTGCAAAATAAAAAGAAGTTTGGTCTTATCCCTAAAAGTGAGGAGGGAGGGCTACGGGAATCTGATAATTTTTTAAGCGGCCTTGGCTATATATGCCTGGTGACGTTCAGGACCGCTGATCTCTATACAATGGAGTGGTAACACAACAGTAACTGTATATTAGGAGTGAAGCAACCGACGGACATCTTGGTATACCCAACACAATAATTCCAGAGACACCTGCTTAACAGAAGTTGTATCTCGTCTCAATGTCCGTTTTAGGGACATGCCATCCGGGATGCCATCCCATGCGCGCAACTTTAAAAACATTGAGCTCACCTAATTTGCTCGATTCTGTACTCTGTTATGTCGTTTATTATCGCCACATCACATTTTAATAGGAACACATTTAACCTCCTGCTTGGGCTCTGTAGGAAGTGTTGCTAGCACAAATTGTCTTAGCTCTACATCATCGGCTGAGTTGCCATACCGTTGCTTTTTCAAACGCGTTTTTTTTTTTCTCGTCATAACATTGGGTGGCTTATGTTTTGCGCTATTAATCACCTAATTCTTTCTCTTTGTTGATTGAAACCTGCACAACTGTTTTTTTTTCTTGAAATGTTTGCGTTATATTGGTTTGCAACACATGCAAACTTGGGATTTCATTGCTATATCTCTTTAACGGTCCATGGTCCGATCGCTAATCGACTCGTCCCCAGGGACCTCAGATTTTACCGGAAGTGGTCAAAACTTTGGTATCAGAAGAAAGCTAATATTTTTCTCATTTACGGTATCAGAAGAAAGCTACTATTTTTCTCATTTACCCTCTGAAATCGTAGGGCTAAACAATGTTTGGATTGGATGTTATGAGCGAAAATATTAAATATGCCCCATTTTGGTCGATCAACATTAATTTTACACAGTACTCTATGGGGATTACAAAATCACGTTTTTCGGCTCTCACTTCAAAACGGGTTGAAATATCGGCACGAAACTTTACAAATGGGGTTTTGGGGTGAAGGCCATTCTATCAAGATGAAAAATTTATAGACTTAAATCGGGCCATCCCCCTTTAAAGAGACACAGACTATATTAAACAAAATACATTCCTTCAATTTTCTCTCAAATAGTTGCCTAAAACCTAGAAAAAACAAGAACATTTTATACACACAATCATACTGTGTCCTGTATCATAGTACATACGAGTCATATGATGCCAAAGACTTCCTATGATTTTGGCCTTTATTGTAAATACACTGTAATTTTTTTATCACCAATGTATTAAATTAAAATTCGCTTATTTCATGAACATCATGGACTCATCAGAAAGCAGACGGATCTGCAAGGGACATGACAGATATGATGGAGAATCGTTTAAGATGGTTTGAGCTTATTATAATGAAAGGACGCACAGTGCTATATATATACAATAACTGTTAACTGCAAAACGCCACATTGAAGAAGTTATAAAACCTGATAGTTCTATCGTTAAAGCTACTATCAGTCATATTTCCCAAAATCAAAATGCCCATTTTGTCTCTAAATTGCTAATGTTAGGTAATATCAACACCTTATATTACTCTATATTACTGTTCTTTGTGAAAAACGGACACTTAAAAGAAATATGTCAAGATTTTTGTCAAGCTCAGTTTGACTTACATTCATAAAATATATGTACATACATCACGAATTCCCGAAAAAATAATACAATTTGATGTAAAATTAACAAAATAGAGGCATTTTGCTTTTTGCTTTTTTGACATACGAAGAAAACGGGCGGATTTTTCGCCACGGCTTCATTGATCAAAAGCGCCCAATTTTGCTCTCCTCGTGACGTCAAAGTGATGACCAAAACATCGTGTTGACTCGAATTGTTATTGCTGACACTGTAATATTGATGAATTAATGAAAGTAATAATAAAATTAGAAAAAAAAGTTACAGAATGACATATTTTGTTTCATTTCGTTGTGTTTAATTATTATTGAAGTGGCAACACTGCGATATGATGGTCACAACGACGTAAATTATGGATGGTCATCACTTTGACGTCACCATTTGCCTGCGATGTGGATTTGTCGGAATCGTTTTCGAGTAAGCTATTGGGCGGGAAATTAAAAGGGCAAAATACTCAACAAATGTGGACAATTTTCAACTTATTTTGATTTATATGTAATCTACGTTACTTAAGCTTTCCATCCATACCAAATTTTCCAAATATTCAGAATCATGACATATTTCCTTTAAGCATTTTAAAGCGGTCTTGAAGATGCCATGTTTCTAGACCTTCCAAAAGTCGGACCCTGACTTTTGTTAGTAAACAAAGCATTGAAATCGCCATTTTTTGACAAATACGGCGTGTTACGCTGAACCCCTTACAGGGGTCTTTACTACAAAAACAACAATTTCCAATACAACAGTGCAAAAAATGGACTTTGATGAAAAAAATAGGGGCGCGATTTGTTTATCCATTTTGAAGAAATCGCTGATAGTGGCTTTAACAGACCCATAGAACTGAATCAATCAGTTTCCAGTAAGCACATTCTGTACAAGTAACTTTGTACCATGGACACAATATGTTTTGTAATGGCAACAAAGGCCTAGTCTCCGTATGGCCGGGGATTGAACCCCATATCAATATCACCTCGTGGAAATATGCAAGAAGTCGCACTTAATTTGAAATCTACTATTGATGCAATGCATCATAGTGTGGTTTGGTGTGTATTCCCGTAAGATTTTCATGCTAAATTTGATTTTGTTGCTGTATGGGTTTCAATAGGGCATAAACTGTCAAAAAATGATGGGGTGCAAATTTTTGGACTGATACCCCCTTCTTCAAGGGGGGGGGGATGTTAGTACAGGGAAAATTTAAAATCGAGTCAAATTGTGTTTTAATGTACACTAACGCGTTCGTTTCCTCTGTACACTAACGCGTTCGTTTCGTCATAAGGATTAGAAAAAGTACACACACTGGCCAAAAGTATTGCAACATGCAGAAAACGAAATTTATAATCACAGAGTGATTTCAAATTATAACATAGATTTTTGACCACACTTTCCGTATTAAATTCCAAAGATGTGTTGTTCATAAAGATGTTGTTCCCCAGTTAGGAGACCAAAAACGTTTGAGTTGATTGTCATGTTCACGAAATATGACGGATTATAGAAACTGCGAACCAAAACTTGTCGATTGCACTCCAAAAGGAATACAGACACAGAAACAAAAGAAATGGCTTCAAAATAGTTGCTTAATCAATTTTACGGATTCATTATGGTTTACTTAAATGTTTACGGGAGAAAATCAGATTGGTTGTGTGGGCCGGAAATGAGATAAAGTCAATGTAAGACAGTGGTCTTCGAAAAATTCGGGAAATTCTGAGACACTGGAAATGCAATTCGAATGATAAATCACGTGGTTTACGTAAATCATGTCTAATTACGCGTGCACATTGCGTGACAAACAACACAATGTCAACGGTGCCATTAAAAAGTTGTTTTCAGGTTATCACGTGACCTCTTTCTTGCCATTAAATTTCCTGAGTCCAACGGTGATGAACGTGCTCCAATCTTTTATTGACATTATCTCATTTGCGGTCCATACAAACACTCACATTTTCGTCCTAAACATTTACAATAGACCCTGACAAACCCATACCGTTCATTTAGCGACTATTTTGCAGCCATTTTCGGCGTTCCTGTGCCTGTATTGCTTCTGGAGTACAATCTACAAGTTATCATTTGCCGGTTCCTTTAACCCGCCATATTTAGGGAACGTGACAATCAAATCAAAAATTTTTCGCACCATTTGATTCTGTGAAACAACATCTGTTTGAAAATCATAACTTTGGCAATTATTACGTAATGTGTAGTCAAGAACTCCTTGGTAAAATTTGACATCAAATTCTGAATAAAAAATGCTTTTCTGCATGTTGCAATACTTTTGGCCAGTGTGTGTATATATTTGCCTAGGTTTCAACCTTTAGTTAAAGCGGTATACCCCCATAATGGTTCAAGGTCACCCTGGGGGTAAATGCTCCGATGTTGTTGAAAGTGGTGTCAAATGATTCCTTGTGTCATACTGAAACAGAAAATGCATTTTAACTGATTTGGTGATATCACCATTGCAACATCCAGGGAAAGTTTTGGTGAGCCCCATAGACCATGTAGACCCTTGCTACATTTTGCTATGTAATTGGCCAATCAAATGTCACACACTGTAAAATAATACATTTTTGGATCCTGTGAGACAATAAAAACAACTTATCACCAGCTTCAACAAAATCTGAGCATTGGGTAAATTTTACCCCCATGATGACCTTGAACCATTATGGGGACTCTAGCGCTTAACTAAAGATTGGAACCTAAGCAAATAATACTTTTTCTAATCCTTATAGGAGACGACATAACATTAAAACAATTGGACTGGATTTTCATTCCCTGAGTAAAATCCCCCCACCCCCCCCCCCCCCCCCCCTTGAAAAGGGGGCAGCAGTCCGAAAATTTGCGCCTCATCATTTTCTGACAGTCTGGTCCATATTGATTGAAAAACAGCAAGAAAATCAATTTTAGCACAAAACTCCTACGGGAACTGTTTCATTGACATACCAAACCACACTATCATGTCCACGCGCTTTGATCCAATGATACACCTGCATGCCTTCATCTGCTCATAGTACATACAAAAATGTTTCAGTATAGTATTAGAAAAATAGCATTTATTTATGCAAATCCGTGTGTTGCCCCTAGCAGCAACAACAAACAATGTCACACAAGCACTTGCACAGAAGACAGGTTAATATTGTTCTCGGACATATGAGACAACCTATGGCAAGAAAGACAATGAAACAAAAGAGGGGAACAGCGATTGCAATACAAATGATTGCTACTAATGTCAGTCCATCATCTGGTGGGGGCGTCGTCTGAAGGATTTGAAGCACAGAAGGTGGAAGCCATGTTATGGTTGGTGTGCTTTGAGGTTTTTGCTGAAGCTTGAGTACTGTGCTGGATGGACGGTAATGTTTTTGAAGTAATTTTTGGTAGCTCAGATTGAGTTCTGTGTATCTCTGTAGATAGCTTACTTTGTGTACTGCGAATTCCTGTGAAAGAAAGTATATAAATTGTTAATGGCTGAATAGCATGGACCTGATTGTTAAAACACAGCAAATCTCAAATACACACACCACCCACACTGGATTGCGAGACTCGTGAGTGCTCTACCAAAAGTTGAGCTATTCAGCCCGGGATTCAGCCCTTGTGTTGGTGGTTGATCTCTAATTGCCATCATCTTTACTCTGTATCAGCAAACGTATTATTATTATGTACCACTGGGGGAACGGGTTGGCGCAGGGTATCTTCCCTCGCCTTTCACCAATGAGGTCTCGGGTTCGATCCCCGGTTGGGGCTCGTTCTCAGCGGCTTTATGTGAATTTTGGTTCATACTTGTTCCCGCAGGTTTTCTCTGAGTACTCCGTTTTCGTCCTTCTACTAAAATCGATCTTCTTGGATGATGTCTTGGTCTCTGATGTGCTGTGCGCCTTTCATGGCTGGCGCACAGCGCTTTGAGCACGTTTAAGTGGATATGTGGCGAGTTAAAAATATTCAAATTATTATTATCAATATTGATGCAATCCCATGAAAATATATATTAACAATTTATACACTTTCTTTCACAAGAATTCGCAGTAGACAAAGTAAGCTAACTACAGAGATACACAGAACTCAATATTCTCTCTCTATATATATATATAGAGGAGGAGCAGAACATCATAGGGGCCTTATTTAAAGAGTTCGTTTACCTCCCACTACAGAAAAGGTTTGACACCTTTGGTAGTTAGTATGGACCCTCTACATCAATGCTAGGTAGGTAGTACTCTCAAATTGTGGTATCACTTTTTCAATAGGGGCCAATTTAAGTTTACGCAGGGGTCAAACTTTTAAAATGCCCCAATCATGTTTAAATGTATACCATATTGTTCATCTAATCATAAGGATTCCAAAAATGTATAGTTTGTACCACCTACGACCATTGGTTTTGGAGTTATAAGGTAAAATGGCTAAAATGGTAAAAAAAGTCAATCTCGATTTGTACAGGGTCAACATTAAAAGTTAATCTGATTATATTTTAAATACTTGCAAGTTATTGCCTGGGGGTAAGAGGACTCATAAAAGGTATAGTTTGTATTATGTTAAATGCTTACTTACGGAGATAAGGGTCAAAGAAGGTCAACACCAATTGGGTATGCTGACCTATGACCTATTTTGTCCCATAACATGGTAACTATGCATTGCAGATGGTACAAACTATTCCTTATTTTGATTCATTAAGCTAGATGAACAACTTCTATCATTTTCAACAAAATTGGAGCAACTTCCGATTTTGACCCCTGTACAAATAGAAATTGACCTTTTTTACCATTTAGCCATTTTTACCCCATAACTCCAAATCCATTGGTCATAGATGGTACAAACTATACATTTTTGGAATCCTTATGACTAGACGGACAATATGGCATACATTTCAACATGATTGGGGCATTTTAAAAACTTGACCCCTGTGTAAACTTAAATTGGCCCCTATTGAAAAAGTGACACCACAATTTGAGAGTACTTCCTACAGCGTTGATATAGAGGGTCCATACTAACTACCAAAGGTGTCAAACCTTTTCTGTAGTGAGGGGTAAACGATGATGTTTGACCTGGGTCCTAGCTCCTCCACTAATATATATATATGAGAAATTGATGACAGCGCGGACGTAGCATTATTAATCGCAAAACGAACTTGCTGTGGATGGGATTCGAACCCACAACCTTCCGTTTAGATCTCGGATGCAGCTAATCAATTAATATTTTTAACGCGCGACATATCCACGTAAACGTGCTCAAGGCGCTGTGCGCAGCCATGAAAGGCGCTCAGCACATCAGAGAAACCATGATACCAGAACAGATTACCCTGATACCAGAAACTGGAGTACCCGGAGAAAACCTGCGGGAACGAATATGGATCGAGAAACCAAATTCACATAAAGCCACCGAGAACGAGCCCCTGCCGGGGATCGAACCCGAGACCTCATTGGTGAAAGGCGAGGGAAGATACGCTGCGCCAACTCGTTCAATTGCGCCACCACGGATTGTGTTGGCTGCATTCGAGTTTCTACACTAGCGTTCGATGCGTAATGCCGTCCATATCACGAGGTGATCAGCATTCTGATACACAAGCAACTCGAAATAATTTATAAACATATGTGAGAAATTTGAGCTACTTAAACCTCTTGTGAATTACTGCCATGAAGAAGTAATATGACCCCATGGTGACTATAGTTTGGCTGGCTGGGAATTGCGGCTGGTCTCGGACTTTGGGCTGTAATGGCTTAATGCGCCCAGCCAACATGGCCAAGTGCACACCAAGAATAGAATTTATGCTACATTAAGGTTGATCCAACATTTTTAATGAATAGTTTAGTTTTTTGGATTTTTTTTTTTATGGAGTCTGCTGGCAGTAAATTCAAAAATCTTGGATCAGTCAACATCAACCCAGTAAAGGTAGGCAAATTCTTCTGCAGCATCTTGATTCTACCAGTGGGTAACTGAACAGTCCTAGCTCACCTTTCACCGAGTAGAATCAATAACATCCTTTCATCTACCTTGAACACTATTGACTGACCTTAGCACTGGTTGCTAAACAAATGAGCAATGATGCCTCCTCATCTTATGCTTTGGTTACTCTTCTTGTACTGGCTGACCTTCATCACTTAATGACTTTCTACTGCCATCAAATGTCTTCAACCCGGCGTCAGCCCAAATGTACTTTTTCACAGCCAGGTTAATCTATAATATTCTTGGTTCCATTTCAGTCAATTACTGCAGTGTGGCGATGTCCACCCACATCGGAACAGTCCCAACTGATAACACTATCACCTCTGAGTCCCCATACCATGGAATTAAACATTCTAAAGACTCAAGCTAGTATCATTCAACATCAACTCCCTCGATGAAAAAAATTGATTATCTACGACTTATGATTAAGCTTGCAATCCAGACATAGTTGCTACTTATGGAAACCAAGATATGCTACACTATTTGTTTCTCTGAATTGTCTATCCCCGGCTATAATTTACCCGTAGGGACAGAACCTTTGGAGGTGGTGTTGGCCATTTATGTGAACAGCCAACTTCCATACACTATGCTGGAACCAAATTTACAACCTTCATCAGAACCTTTAGGTTAAAAACGGGGTCTTCCATGTACACGGCCCAATTTTATAGTGACTTTGTATAGATCACAAATTGAAATGACGTCTGCGAAACTTTTAAAAATGCATTACACACTCTGATTGAATCATTAAATAAAGGTAAAAAATCCATTCGAAAATAATTGTGTGGTGATTTCAATCATGACGCAATCAAACAATACTTCCTGATGGAAAGACCTTGTGACAAGACAATGAGTATCGTTAAAATGCAGCAACTAATTCTAAACCACCGTGTCCATAAAAATTCTTCTACTGTATAGACCATATTTGGACGTAACAGAGCTAACATGTATTCAACTAAGATGTTGGTTTGTTGTACTTTCAGTGACTCGTTTTTTTTATATAGACAGCAACAAGGAAATTAAACCAAACGTGCAGTCTAAAATCATTGAAGCCCGCTCATATCGTCATTTTGACGAGGGTGCGTTTGTTAATGACTTATGCCATATAGACTGGGTGATGTATAATGCCATTCTCCCGCTAGGTTGAATAACTCCTAATCTTTTTCTGCCTTATGCGACAAACATGCCTCATAAAAAAATTAAGTCTCAAACCACCAGCCAAAGTGGATCACCAATGATTACTTAGATTTGCGACGCCAAAGTCAGAAAGCGCGCGAGAGAGCCGAAAAAACACATCGGCGGCCGATTGGGAAAAATCCAAGCTATTGAGAAATAAACAAACAACCGGGCAATAAGCTTAAGGCTAGCGATATCCAGCAGCAATCATGAAAATAAAGGTGATCCACGTCGTCTGTGGCAAACTCTCAACACTATATTACCAGGTATAAAGTCAACTGATATTCTACGTGTGAAACAGGCAATTCATGGTAAATACAAAGCCAGAGATTGCTAATGCAAGACCAATATTTCTCCTCAGTTGGTGAAGAACTTGCCACAACGGTTGGACCCCCAGTTCTAATCAAATAATGCACCAATCTTGATGCTAAAAAATTTAAGTTCCATTCAATATCTGTAGACCAAGTTCTCAAACTTCTTCGATCATTTGATAGCAGGAAGGCCACTGGTTTAGATGGTGTAGGTAGTCGCCTTATCAAAGCAGGGGCTGGCCCCTTGCACGGCCACTAACAAGTTTATTCAATTTGAGCTTATCCACTGTGCAGGTTCCAACAGTGGAAAATTAGTAGGGTCACACTCTTTTAAAGAGGGCTTCCAGGACAGATGTACGCAACTACCCCATTCAGTTTATTCCTGTGGTCATGACGATTTTTGAGAGGTGGTCATAACCAATTATTTCTCATTTGGTGAAAATAATTTGCTGTCTCCAAACCAACTGGCTTTAGACCCTAAACACTTCTACTCCACCACATTGTTGAGGTGTCTGAATATATCCCAGAAATATTGATGCTGGTCAACTTTTGGGGGCATTTTTTATAGATCTAAAAAAGCCTTCGACACCGTTGTCATTCCCTTTGCTTGACAAACTCATTATGTAGGGGTTGAAGTCTTGAGCTTGAGTGGTTTGGATCATATCTATGTAATAGGAAGCAAGCCAAAAAAATTTGAAATACAATCTCAAGTTTTGAGCCTGTGAGGTGTGGCGGTTCCTCAGGGATCAATCTTAGGACCCCTCCTTTTTACAATATATATCAAGATCTCCCCCATTTGTTTCCAATGGCCCGAAAATAACTATATGCTGATATACAGCAAGTATTTTTCTCCATCTATGGATATATGTGATATCAATGGTCGTCTTAATGCTGACCTTAAAGTATCTCATTTGGAGGAACAAAACAATAACCCTTATGCTAAAAAGACCAAATCTTTGCTATTCTGTTCCCGCCCCAAACTGGAATAATCAAAAGATCCTCAGTTTATTCCTAAATGATGTCAAGCTTGATAATGTAAATACTTGCAAGTATTTATGCGTCATACTCGATCTAACCATGAGCTGGGAACCCCACATAAATACTATGTGTGTTAATATCTCAAAATACATGGGTGTTACTACCGTATCAGGGATGTGGATGTTCAGCATCCACTTAATACCTATACAAACATTAGTGATTCCTCGTCTAGTTATTGTGATGTTATCTGGTGCAATTGTAATGATATCTTCAAAGCATGGTGGGAACGTCTTCAAAATCGTTCTGGGAGGGCTATTCTTAGAGTTCCGGTAGGACACCCCTCAACTTTTAACGAGTCACAAATTAAACTGGAATTCATTGTCTGATCGTTGAAAGAAAAATCTGTGCCTCACTGTGTTTAAAATGTCTTGCTGGTCTTGTTCAGAAAACCGTTCAAATTATTTTACTTTAGTTAGGGACAACCATAGTCACAATACAAGGGGTATTTCATACATGGCAATATTGCTCTTAACTTAAAACCCAAAACTGAGGCTGGCAGACGAATCATTTTGTTCACAGGGGGCTAAAGTATGGAATTCCGCTTTTCTAATGATATTAAAATTCCTCTTCCAAACATCATAGCAGTGGTTAAAAACAATCTTTTAAATGTTAATAATTAACAGCAGTATTGTTTGTACTAACATTTTTTTTGTTTAATAATCAGAATTTCCAACTATGCGTTAGTATCTGAATTATAAACTGCTTTATAATGTTATTTTTGCCTGTTTGTAAATTTTGTATTAATATACAGTGCAATTGAATTAATATAAATACCTTTGATCTAAATTTGAGCACGGGCAGGCCCTGTATTCTAGTTTTTAATATTTGACTAGGTAACATATTTTACTGTATATTTCAATATTGTTTTTCATTGTTTATTGCCTCTGTTAATGAGTTGTATTATTACTATGAATGTAATATTTTAAGGTTATATTTCGCTAGTAGTCGTGGATATTTTAATACTGGATTTAATAACTGGTATGTTTTTTTATTGTGAATCCCTTGGCCTCAGGAAAAGCAGAGGCTATTTGTATTGGCTCTGACTGAGTGCCCCGGTTTTTAAAGAAGAAATAAACAAACAAACAATACAAATATGTGAGAAATTGATGACATCGAATCGCGGACGTAGCAGTATTAATCGCAAACGAATCGGCATTACGCATCGAAACGCCTAGGTGTAAAACTCGAAAAATAAACCCATCAACTACCGTGGTGGGGCAATTGATTAGCGCATCCGAGAACTCACGGAGGTTGTGGGGTCGAATCCCATCCCCACAAGTTCATTTTGCGATTAATAAGTGCTACGTCCGCGCGGTCCTCAATTTCTTCATATCTTTGTTATTTATTTCTTCATGGCAGTAATTCACAAGAGGTTAAGTAGCTCAATTCACAACACACACATACATTCATATTCCCCCTAAAAACAGGCAAGCCCCCCCCCCGTGGTTTTTGAAAAGTATTTAGAGTCCATGCGCTTTACCCGGGGGGGGGGGGGGGGCACTTGAATTCATAGGTGGATATGATGCGGAACATGGACTTTCCAAATGCACCCTAAACCCGTAAATTTTCAACGACAAAAAACAAGCTAAAACATACCCTAAACAAGTATTTTTATCATGTTTATGATCCCAGCACAAGACGCAATGCATTGTATCGGTAATATACCCTTTATTTTCTTGTTTTGCTTTACTTCCCAAGTTCCCATTACAATACTTTGGATGATTTTGATCCCGCCTGCTTAATGAGATATAACATGACAATTTCAGGTGAAAAAAACCTACCCTTTTTCCATATTTTGCTGTTTTTTGACACCCTAACCGATGTACGCGCGTACATCCCTGTTGCAAAAAAGACACCTTTTTACGCGTTTTTCTTGTTCCGCATCATATCCACCTTTGATACAAGTTGGCCCCCCGGGGCTTTAGCAGTCCATTTCCTCTACCACCGTGCAGTTGTGTCATAACCCTGACGCGGCTTTTATGCTCGCGTCATCATGTCGTCTTTTGTGCTCGAGTGTCAAATGCCGTTCGAGAGTACCGGTGCGACCATCAAATCACACGCGCTGACATCACGTCACCGCACGGAGGTATAAGGAAAATAGATTTTGGTAAAATCTGGGATTTGGGGGCCAAAATGGTTTAAAATCGAATTATTAAGACTTTTGCTCCCCCCCCAAACAAAAAAATCACTTTTGCCCATCCCAATATTCCCTCTGTCCCCCGCCCCCCCCCCCCCAAAAAAAGAAGTCCTGGCGACGCCATCTGTACGAGAGGTTTAAATCAAAATTATGGGTAAAATTAGCCGCACTCGATCCTGTCACTCAATGGTCACAGAGTACATACCAATAGGGTTACCTCACCTAGATGAAGTGATACTGCCAAATCGTTAAATATATCGTGGTTGAAGTAGCCATCCCATCTTGATTACTTGATAAAATACTGCGAAGAATAACACACTTTTTAGATTGTTATAGGGCCAAAAGTAACGCATTTTTGAAGGCTGACTCAAAGAATTCCTGAAGATGGCACCTAAGTTTTTTAAAAGAAATCATATTGCATATACTAATGCTTGTCCACATACTAATCACTATGATAGCTAAAGTCAAATAAATATCCTTCATGAGACAGAAGTCGCAGTGTGTAATTAAAGTGACAGGAGGAGATTTTGTAAGATACCAATTTCTCTCAAATTGCACTTGCATCGGTTGTAGACCACTAGACGTTTCGAATGTTTATGGAGGCACGAAAGATAACCGCAAACCTTGTTTTGAACTTGCTATCCAAATTGAAACCAGGCTTTGAATTGCCTGTCGTGTAACGACAAATTACTAATCAATCATCTTATTACATCAAGACGTCGTATTTGGCTTATTTCACGTCAGGTGGGATCTAATACATGGTAGCCTTCCAATATGCAAAAACTTGGGTTCGAAAAAAATTGAGGGCGCTTCTCGTCGAAAAATTCCTCATGTCTCTCTAAGTTGGCTCCCAAAACCGTGGTTTAATTACATTTAATTTAATGAACTAATTAAAGGCACTATCAAGTGAGTTGCTAATCAGAAATCAAAAAAAACATCACAAATCATATTTGTGCATGTTGGGTAAAGAAGTATAGTCACTACCTACCCTGCAAATGATAAGACCAGAGCAACATAGAAGGACCATAATCCGATATTTTAGTCATTACTTCCTTACTGACACGTACTACAACATGTAATTGATTGGGGATTCATATCTTTGAACCGTGCCATTTTCTTCCTTTTCTGGCAATTCTTCAGTTTTAAATGTAATACTAATAGCTACTAATAAAAAGTTATACAAAAAACAAATTTTGCCAATTTCAAATATTTTGACTCTTTTCGGTGAATCACTGATAGGTTTTAATTGCAACCTGTCCCAAACCGTATACCGCACTGACTTGGCATGTTCTATCATCGTGCATGTTTGAAGTTCATTGATTAATCGGTTTAGTCTGGCATGTAGAGCGGTATTAGTTTTCTTCAAAATATGCAATGACTCATTAATATACATAACCTTTCAAAAAGTATACAGCACATGGCTTTTAATCAAGTGTTATCAACCATGCATGCACCGTTAGAAGTTCATTGTGGTGTGTGTGTGTGGGGGGGGGGGGCACAAATTCACGGGTCGGAATTTGTTATACACAGTATTCCTATGGTACTGTTATCGACACTAAAATGAAAAATCCGATCATCCAAAACCTTGAAATTTGGCGTTTTAGGTGTCTATCTTAGTTCAGTGACTATTTTTACTTAATATCCAAAAAGAAGAATTATATTTCGAAATCTCTGGAGGTAGCCTTAACGGCCGAAGGATAAAAAAGTTGTCAGGGTCCTCCAGAATCGCAGGTAAGGTACGGGTTGGTTGAAATGTTAATCGCATAACATAGGAATCCAAGACAGTTAAGCGTATGAATCAAGGGGGTGAAACCCTCAAAACCAGTCGTCCGTGCTGGACGCTGACATTTTGAAATTGCACGGAATAATTATCAGGTTGGGTGCTTGTATACACATAAATTCAATTCGTATAAACAATCCGCCAAAAATCAGGTGTGGATGTTGGGTGCTATTGGGTGGTCCTACCCATGGTCACACAGCGAATGAAATGACACATCAGTCGTCCTGATTTAAATAAAACCGCCTCAATGAAACATCTTTGCACTAAGCGCGCATTGCACATTATGAGAAAAAAGAGTATCTGCGCACAATGATCCAGTACACTATTTTTACACCTGGCCACCTCTAACACATACATTAATTTTGTATCACTACCGATTCGTGTATATACAAAGCGGCACCACAGTATGTGGAAGAAAGCGGAGGCAGCCATGCTTTCTAGGTTGGTACTGTCTAGGTTTTCTTTTGTGGTCGGCAAAACATGCGAGACGGTTGAATTTTAAAGATTACGTACGTTTTGCCTCTCATCTATATAGAACCCTGTGGTAGAATGGTTAAGCAAGGGATGCGTTCACACCCTATAAAATTCCCTCTGAAAAGAAATCCCTTTTGTTTAGGGTACATTGTTTGAGGGCACATGTGGTCCAAGTGGACGCAACGACCGACTCATGACCTAAAGGGCGTGGTTCGAGTCCTGCTGAGGCCAATTTGTGTTGTGCACTTGGGGCAAGGCACTTAACCTCACTCCACCAGGTGCCAAAATTGGGAGCTGGTCGAATATAGTCCAATGAGCGCCGCCCATCATGAGGTAAGATATGATCCACTGAGATACCGCCTTGGCATACTATATGTTATCAGTGGCATGCATTGATATATGTCTTAGATTTTGTGCTTGGAGAATAAATGGAAGCGAGCCATAATGTGAGATGACTATTGTCATCTGTATCTGAGCCGAGTCAAAAGGTCTTATATATTCTTTCATAGCAGATCCCTAATATCCAGCCTTTATTCGTTCGGGATTCCTAGCGTTCTGGAAATCGGTACCTCTTTTTTTTTTGGTGATTGCCTCCCGCTCATTGGGATGACACCCCCTTTCAAGCCACACCTCCCACCTAAAACCGAGATTTATCGTTGTGGTTTATTTATCCAGCCCCAAAACTCCTGTGGCCATACCACCAGTCTTCAGAGTTTTGTTTTTATATATAAACTCATGCACATGACAGATTCTCTACTCTACTCTAGAGCAATATTTAAAACGTCCACGTAATCATAAGAAAGTTTTACTTACATGAATTAATCCGTACAATATTTGTCAAGGATTACCTGGTTGCCTTATATTGGAGACGACGTTTGTTTGATATTCATTATATCAAATGCAGCAGCACATTTATGCTTGTTGTTTTTGCATTGTCTACCCCCGTTTTAGAGCTGGTTAGCTAATGATTAACCCAAATTGTGTTTTTCGTAGCTATAGCACTAATATTCTTACATCTGTCTACAATCCGGGTCATATTATGTAAATTAAATGATACCATGATATATATATTCTATATATATATATATATATATGATATATATAGATATAAGATAGAGATAGAGAGAGAGAATAGAGAGGATCTAGAGAAGTCGAAGGGCGACGCCGCAATGGATTGTAAGTTACAGAAGCAAGTGGGACCGTGCTATAGTGTGACGTACTCATCAGCGCCGCATTCGACACGGACCATAAAAACCCATCCATCCAATGGCAAAGAAAGTGCTCCACACCCACAGGGAGCTGTATAATAACAATCAAACAATCTATATTATATATATAATATATATCTATATATATATATATATGTATATCTATATAGCTATCTATCTATATATCCAAATCCAAGTTGACCAATCGGGTGTAGTCCGCAATGCCGTAAGAGGCCAAAGCCAACAGTTTCACGCTATGTCGGCTATAATCCTTGACCATAACAAATAAGAGTCAGTAGAAAACAATCCCAGAACTGATGGGCTCTTCCATCGTGCCGGGGCCCACAAGACTTCGTTTCTGAGAGAACAACACAGTTTTTCATCCCAGGCAGCGATCTTGCGATGAAATGATGCAGTAAATGCTGGATGGACCAACTTAAATCTCCTCATATCTCTATAAATAATATATATATACTGCTATCTATACATCATATCTATATATATATATTGTTTGATTGTTTCTGCTTTAGCTCCCTTTGGGTTGAGCACTTTTCCATTGGACTGGTTTTATGGTCGTGTCCGAATGCGGCGCATAGAAGTACAGTAACACTATTGCCCAACTGATTCACTTGTGGAAGATTGGATATAGGGCGGATCATTTGAGAGGACTTTGGTTTCCAAACCAGATTTCTTCAGCAGCGGGCTGACAGATGCATGTTTGAGAGTTTGAGAGAAACGTTTGGCATCCTTCCCCTACAACATACATAAGATTGGCCCAATATTGTTTCCCATTGTGCAATATTGGCCATTAGCTTGTCGACCAATAGCGAGCCAATAATGGGTTCCCCTTGGCAAATATTGGCATTGGCACTAGCTTGTCGACCAATATTAGCCAATATGGGTTTCCCATTTGGCAATTAGCATTGCATTATCTTTGTCGACCAGTATCTAGCCAATATTTTCCCCATTGCCAGTAGCCATTGGCATACATTGTGGACAGATCTTGGAGTCAATTTGGTTTTCCATTGGCACTCACATTTGGTCGCATGTTTTTAAGTGTGGGCGTGTCTCAAATAAGACCTCTCATCTTTTCCAGCAAATGTTATGTTGTTTTGGACGATTCTATTTTTTTTAAAAAAAAAAAAAAAAAAAAAAAAAAAAACAATATAATTATTATGATGCGTTTGGTTGATCATTTTTCAAAGATAGTTTGATTAGGGAACAAGTGTACACACAACCTATTTAACTCAACCATAGATATACTTGACAAAAGCCATAGAATGGTCATGTCAGGAAAAAGGTAATTATCCAATGTTTTCACACATTTGCCATAACTTAACTTCCCTTCACTACCCTATTGTAAATAGTAGTATGCAAACACTTTCCTGTACACAAGAGGGAGGTCAGTCCTATACTATTGTAGTGAATGCAATTTTTAATTAAGTGCTATTAAGTCTCAGATTTTATTGGATTAATGTATGTACATTAATTTACAGCAGAAATAATATTGGGCAAAATTGGTCCAATTTTGATCAAGTTAATGGGCCAAGGTTGTCTCATTTATTGGCCCTTTATTGTATTGCATATTTGTCCATTTAGGGCAATTAGCAAATTCTTGGTATCAAAAATTGTAAGCCATTATTGGGCCAATAAAATTTCAATATTGGGCTTATCTTGGGCCAAGATTGTAATGTTGTCTGGGAATTGTTATGACTGGTAACCGATCATCTAGACAGTTTTAAGAAAGAACCGGCTGGGTAAGGGTCCCTAAGAACAGGACGTAATCGTTCTGATTTGATCGATTTCAAGACCTTCTCTTTAGACAATGTAGAACGTAGCTGAAGGTCCTTTTGGCATGACTCTTTTAGTAGCTTTAGTTCCAACAGCAGAGAGCAGTAGTAATAATATCATGTCGACTGTTTGCGCAACTTTTTTTGATCTTTTTGTGAAAAATCTGCAAAACTGTCAGCAAGATATTTTTGGACAATGGGTAGGGAGAAGTTGTTGCACACTCTGGCATAGATGTTAAATAATTGCTGACACGGAAAAAGCCCCGTTGATCACATGAGTAATCGGTGGTTGCTATATACTATCTTGGCGTTATAAGAAGAGAAGCTGTATTTAGATCACTTTTCCTTAGTAAGCCTCTTTGCCTCTGTAGCCCAGTCTGTGAAACGGAGCATTTCACAATACCAAGGTGCATGAGGACCAGGACGTAGAAGTGCAAGATCGTATACAGAGCGGTAGCTGTCTCTTTGATGTTGCGAATTTCCCGAGTCTGCATAGTTTTTAATGGGTTGGTTCAGGTTTCGGTTATTTTGGATAAAGGACTTGACAACGTAGTGGTACGACTTGAGTTTATTCCAAGTTTTTTTGCAGCTTGCGTAGTGACTCATTGAGTTTGAAATATGACTCACAAATTGTCTTGTTTCCAAGTTTATTAATAGATCCCCGATGTGTTCCCGATGTGAGTTGGGCCCCCCCCCCCCACAACTATTTTTCTTTCCCAAGTCATGTAGATCTAGCATATTGAGGAAGTATAGAGTCTCACGGTCATCAACAACGGTAGGAGCAGATGACATTACCACTGTCAAAGTAAGCAAGAAGAATGAGAATTCATCTAGAAACCTTGATGAGGTGAATTTATTTTTTTTATCAGACTGGGTTTGTATTGTTATAGTATCCTCCATTTTGCGATTAAAATATTATTTTATTTTTTCTATTTACTTGAGAAAAGATTCCTCACGGAAACGTATGTGTTTTATTATGGAAGAGAAACGCGAATTCCCCTAGTGATATACTGATATCAGGCCAGGTGGTTGCAAGCCAAAAGATTGAGCTAGTACTATAAAGACCTGTAGTTCTTCCTGTCTGTCTGTTTGTTGGCAAACAGATGGCAAAAGTGGTATTTTCCCCCATGAGGTCTTAGGTAATTTGATGCATGCAGATGATGTCAATGTGAGTCCTTGGACAATGTTTAGTGTTTCCGTTTATTCATGATTTCTAATGAGGGTTTTTAGATGGAAAACCGGTTGTAAACATCGAGGAGAGATTACAGGAAAACAACTTGGCCAGTAGTTAAATTTATCTCCAAACTAGTAGATTGGTGCAGTACCAGTGCTAATATTTTGGATACCACAGGAGTTTGAAAGATGAAATGTCTACTGTCGTCTTTCAAGCATTGAGAGTTTGTTTTTGGAGTCAAAAGGGATTCCAGTTTGTGGTCCAAAAAGTGGAGATTTGCTACAGGCATACTCTTGGTGGTATGACCATTTTGATTAAAAAAAAAAAAAAAAAAAAACCATCCGAAAGCTTTGAGGGGATCCAACAGAACCTCCAAAGCAGCCAAATGTTACACCCAAACAAGTTGCCCATCAACTGCTTTTAAATCGCAAGTGCAGCAAGAAACCCAAGAAGATCAAACTAGACCATAAGAGGTGTAGTGGCGACTCTGGTTTCACTCGCCCCTTCAACATGGACGAACTGGAAACCGGTATTGCTAAACTTCAACCATGAAAAGCAGTAAGCCTTGACAACATCTCAACTGAGCAGCTGAAAAACTTCGGCCCAGGAGCAAAGGAATGGCTTTTGAGCTCTACAATTGCTGCCTTATCTCCCACAGGTTCCCAAAGATCTGGAGGAAAGCACATGTTATAACACTCCTAAAGCCTGGGAAAGATCCATCTAATCCCAAGAGCTATAAACCAATATCACTCCTCAGCCATACCTAAAAGCTCTTTGAACATCTCCTGCTAACCGCATCGCACCTGTGATAGACGGACACCTCTTAGCCTTAGGTTTCCGGCCAGGCAAAAATAAACAAGTCAAGTACTCAACCTAACACACCGAGGATGGTTTCAAGAAGGGTTTGGTATTAAACCTGAGTCGTGTTCGTTGACCTATCAGCAGCGTATGATACTGTTAATCACAGAATGATGATTACTCCATAAGATTGTCACCGTGTCACCAAGGACATCCGCTTGACTGAGCTCATCCAAGGATTGCTTGCAAACAGGATGTTTTTTGTTCAGCTAGGAGCCAAGAAGAGCCGATGGCATAATGCTCAAGAATGGACTATCTCTCCTGTTCAACATCTCTACCAACGACCAATCTAGGAGTGCAGGAACCTGTCGTTTTAGCTATGCAGACGATCTTGGAATTAGCGCACAAGATGCAGACTTCACAGTTGTTGAAGAGAGACTCTCCAAAGCTTTGGATGAACTCACTCCTTACTGCGAGGAAAACCACCTACGTGCAAATCCATCCAAGACACAGGTGTGTGCTTTCCATCTACACAGCTGTGAAGCCAAATGTCAGCTTAAAGTAACACCAATGGTCAACTTATATATTCTAGCAGGAATTGCTCCACCAGACATCCGTCGTAGTGTAGCAAGGGCGTAGCTGCCAAGTATCTAATGTGAAGTACCCAATGTCTTGACAAAGACCAGTTGCACCGCCTTAAATCCAGACAGAGTTTCGTAAGCAAAGTCCAACCCCTTGAAACAGTCTCTAAGGAGTTTAAGAGCGTCGCCTTGTGGAAAGTAAGACTTGCCACCAAGCAAGTAACATCTATTGGTATTGAACCTGGTGAGCATCTTCCACTTGGAGCAGACTCCTCATGGGCTGAATGGCGATGTCTCAACAGATTGAGAACCAGAATTGGCCGATCTAAGGTTTCCTTGCTGAATTGGTGCTACCTGGAAGCAGATCAGGACACTACCTGTGATTGTGAAACTGCACTAAAGACAGTGGAACATTGCTTGGTCTGCCCAATGCTGGAGCAACAATGCATAGACAACGACCTTGCAGAATTCATATAATCAAATCCTCCCTTCGCTGGGAAAGGCTCGTGAGATGCACGAATGTGAGAGCATCTTCAAAGCGTTGATATTTTTTTCCAAGTATGGTCCTCCAAGAGCATTTTCGGGCATTGAACTTTCGTTTAAAAACAACCCGTGAAATTCAGCAAAAATACGGGGGGGGGGGGCCTGAATTAAGTTTTTAAGCTGGAGATTGTCATGCCTGGTTTTTTGTATAATTTCCAGTTGGAAAGACTGCTGTTTTGTGAGACTTGGATGCCAAACAAACTCGGCAAATATGCATGTGTATTCGGCAAAGGGCACAGGAAGAGAAACAGAAAATAGAACTGAGTAATATGGTCAGCATGTCCTCAACAGGAGCTCCAAACCCACTGAGTGAATGTATAGCCTTAGAAATCACGTTTTCTCCAGCACCGACCTAAATTATTTTGGATGACCAGACCAAGCACCTTCATGTTATTAACAGTTACAATCACCTCACCACCAACATGACCAAGACTAAGCCGGGGATACTGGATTGGTATTTTCATAAAGTTCCAGGCCCCAATTTGGTACCTTGAGGGGCACTGTTGGCGATGGTCTTTAAATTGGAAAGATGTCCCTTAAATGTGACGAACTGAGTGCGGGTAGACAAAAATTCCTATAGATTGTTGGGATTATTGAGTACACAGAATTGCACATTTTCCAGGGTTATCAATACATGAAACAACAGTATAGAACATGTGCACAAGGAAACGAGTCGTACTTGTTTCCTTGACATTATCGTATTGTTTACAGTCCAGCTCTGAAGAAACGTCGTCTCTAAGCCAATCAGCCAAAAGAACTTCCAATACATAACCGAAATTGTTGTTGGTGCAATAGGCCGTAATTCACCATCGCCATTGACATTAGTGGGAGCTAGTGGGTTTCTTAATCTAAGGCACAGGGATAATGGTTGCTGTTTTTCACACAAATGCGAATATTACCTTCTGAAGGCAGGCATTGAATAGCTCACAGCGAGGCTAAGAAAGCTCAAACGAGAATTCTTTTATCAATTTGATGGGTAAATCCTAAGGATGGCCTGCTTTTGAAGCATTCAGTTTATTGAGTTGCTTCAAAGCACCAACACGATCAATTCAGTGGGTGTATTGGGGGTGTAAATAGACTGGAAAACATTCCAATCTGAGTGGAGGAAACTCACAAGCAAATTAGTTCGCAAGAAACAATTTTCAATTTTTCGGATTGATCTTCCAGAGAATGACCCAATCTTGGAATATCAAAATCTCCAGTGATGTTGTTATACCTGTTAAATTTCTTTATTACGAAGTTCTTTTCATTAGACTATATTCCGAGAGATGTTAAAGCTTGTTGGCATTGATCAATTTTCCTCCGAATCCTATCATTCGTCCAAAGTTTATCATTTTTTCTGCGTGTAACTGTTTTAGTAGGAAAGCCGCTTTCATATAAATATTTTTCAGATCTTCCAAGTTGTGTGCCATTTTTAGTTCGTCCGATAGGAAAGACCTTAGAGCAGCATGATTCATGTGTGTGTCAGTCAGTCTGTGTGTGTGTGTCAAACTCTTGGTGTCCGCTTTCGGTTAAACTAACTTTTTAGGGGCGCCGACGGACGCAACCTATTAGCTTGTATTTGGAAGCTGTACAGCGGTCCGGAGGTAAATTGAAAAAAACATGGCGTAAATTGAAACCACGTTTTGAAAATTCTCACGACTGGAATAATACCGAAAGGCATTGTGGGAAACGTGATAGGCGGTCCGTAGCGATTGCGTGTTCACTTTTCCGTGTTTGGCCAGCATGGTACCCGACAAAAACGTTGTTCAATTTTCTCGCTACGTTCTATAGTTTCATACCCATTACAGATGCATATTCAATCTCAAACATAGTAACGTGACCAGCTACACACTTTCGGACCTTTTTGTAGGAAACTGTATCCAAATTGGGATTTCTACGTTACATCACGATATGTTGCATAGCGGATGTTCAAAATTTGTGGAATATATGAGGAGTTGGTTTCGAAGATTACCCGATGACCTAAAAAAATCAATTTCTTTCGGCAGAGATATAATCAAGAAGAAGTTCTCCATTTTTCCTTGCGAATTTAAGGAATATTTCAAACGACTGTATAATGGTGTCCTCCACGTAATACGCCATCTTGGGTCCTCGCTGAGGCTCGCTCTGGCTTCCATAACCCTGTGTGACCAATTGAGCAGATTACAACGTTAAAAACAGTTCCTAAATGGCCAAGCGGTCTAAGACACTATCACCCATGTATTATTTTTTCCCCCGTTGGTCCAGGGTTTGAAAGCGCAAAATAGTGCAAATTGATTTTCTTTTTATTGTTGTTATTTAAGTTGTTGTTCTGTTTTGAGCTGTTTGTTCCAGGAAGATGTGCCGTTGTTTTGCTTTTTTCTTCCCTTTTCCCATTTTTTTTTTTAACAACATACACAGCTTAAATTGATTACAAAGTTGTGAATAAGTAGGCCAAAATGACAAATAGATAATGAACAAAATTACTATGGAACCAAAAGACAATAAATTTAACATAATAAACTACCAAATAAAAAAATGCAAAAGATTAACAATTGAACATGAGTGAAAAAGAAAACGCTAAATCACAAATAGAATAAAAAGAAATACAAATACAGATGATTTTTCAAAAGAAAAACAATATTAACTTAAAATTATAAAAATACAAAAATAATATAAGCAGATAAAAACAAACATTATAATAAAAAAAGTTAATAAACAAAATAAATGTAAAAATAACAAAAATGCACTAAATTGCACAAAATACACGTTTGATAAATATGAAAAGCACGAGTTTTGTTTCATGAAGATGTGGCGTTGATGTATTAAATACTTATTAACAATAAAACAGCACAATAAATAAACAATGAAAAACACAATATAAAAAGAATTTCCACACAGCTTTTTTAAAAATTAAAGTTTAAAAAATTAAGAAATATGAAAATATCGAATAGCCAAAACATTCAATGAAACCATAAATACAGCATTTAAATGACAAATATACCAAAATTAAAACTAACAGTAATACAAATTAAATTGAAAGAAATTTTTTTTATATGAATATTAAAAAATGAAAAACAAATGACAAATACATTTTAAAAAAAAAGACAATGGCGAAGAAAAATGTTTTTTTAAACAATTATAAAAATAAAAAATCTAAATGTAACAAAATATGACCCAAAATAAAAATAAGATTTAACAAAATAATAACAAAAAGTAAAAAAAAGTGGAGAAACTGATCAAAAAACAAAATATACGCACTCATTTTAAAAAATAATTAAATATTTTTTTCAAGTTATTTTTTTTTTTTTATTTTCAATTTGGTGAAAATGAGAACCTGAATTGGATGGGGTAGGTTGTGTTGTGGAAGGGGTGATTGTCAAACACTCTTGCTATATATTGGAACCCTGGCGTTGTTTAGAAAGAGAACCCCGGGGGTAGTTGGGAACGGAACTCTGGGAGGTTGAGAAGGATATCTGGTAGAGGTTTCATGTAATGCAAATGAGTATTGCCATTTATATTCCGTCAAGCGCTATACTGCCCAGTATCATATAGCGCATGATATTTCTAAACACTGAATTTACATGGACGCATTTGAAAACAAAAGGACCTTACATTTATGCCAAATTATGCAAATGTGCACTCATTTAAATGCTTATCACTTATTGAATCGTCGAAGTTTTTATTATTAACTCTAAACTGCTTGGTTAAAACATAATTAGGCCTTTAAACTTTTGTCACCCAAAAAGTTTTTTTTAAATGGACCCTATAACACAAATACGCCATTTTTTTATGCCAATTATCTCTAATTATGCAATTTTAATAAAGAGTCTTTGTCCTCACATTTTTTTATATAAGGGCCCACTTGGATCATATTCAAATAACACTTCAAATCTTGTGAAAATAAACTAGGCATCTTTTTTATACGATTTGTGGTTATAAAATTCACCGATAGTCGTCAGAAAAACAAGACAATATCGCAAATTTATGCACTTCGGCCTAGATTATGCAAATTATTACTTTTGATGACACATTTATGTAATGATTGAAGTCTCGCCTGTACTGTTACTCTAAATACCCCTTCAAAATTGGGTGCAAATTGAACAAGCATGGATTTTTTATGCAATTTTGGGTTTAAAGAAAACCAAAGGTGCAACATAGGATACTCATTTGTTAATAATTCAAAAGCCTCATACCAGGTAGTCCTTGTGAGTCCCGTTGTAAATACGCTGAAATGTACATTGAACGCTCATTGGAGTATGCTCATTACGGCGACCCATTCCTTTCGTGAAAGATCTACCAGGTGGTAGTTTCTGTCTAGGTGTATAGTGGGGAGTTGGTCTGGTCTTGGAAGTATCTAGCCAGCAGCAGCAGCGCTGTACACCAGAGCCAGGCGGTGGTGCGTAGAGTTGTTGGGCTGGCATGCCATGAGGATTCCAGCAAGTCGGCATCGGAGATATTCCTCGAAGATATCTTGGCGCATATGGACTCAAGGTGCTGCCGATAAGTAGCTGCCGGTCAAGCTTCAACCTCCCGATGGTGTGGTAGGATGGTTGGCAGAGGCGCTCAATTGAGGTTGACTTGAAGCTGGCGATAGCCTCTTTTTAGTGTGTTAGAGGCAGGCAGTTAGCGGTTGTCTTGGCTTCACTCCAGCTTTTCAGTCTCCAGGTCTTGAGATATCTGCCAGTAGGCCATTCTGCGTAGTGTAATTATCTACTTCTGTCCAGCTACTGTCCAAGTGAAGAAGGTCAAGATCGTCGGCGTAGCCCTATTGTCTAGATGTTGTGTTATGAGGTAAATCGCTGATATACCAGTTGAACAGCATGGGAGCCAGTTCCTTGTGGTACTCCATTCTCAACCTCACAGATGACTCCTCTGCCCATCGCTGGCCTTAAGAATAAGCTGACGGTTTGTGCAAGCATGTTAGCATAAGAATTGTCCAAGGCGAACGATCTGGGATGGCCTGAGAGCTTGAGTGTCAAGCCCTGGTGCCACACGGTGTTGTATGCTGCTGTAAGGTCCACCACGATGACGCCGCCTTCAAAGCTTTCCTCATATCATTTGTGAGTTTTACAATCTGGTGGACAGTGCTTGTTCGTCAGGCAGATGGGATTCGACGATGGGCTCCAGCCGGGCCAAGATCATCCTCTCAAGGAGTTTGAAGGAAACACACAGTAATGATATTGGGCGGTAGTTCTTAGGGTTGTCGTCTGGCTTGTTTGGTTTGGGGAGTGCGATGATAGTAGCCCTCCTCCAGATCTTGGGTAAGGACTAGTTGGTGAGGCAACATGTGTAGAACTCCTGGAGCCATTCAAGACATTGTGGGCCGCAGTGCATCAGGAACTCCACTGGTATGTTATCAGGCCTCTGGCCTTTCCACTCTTTAGTTGGTTGATAGCAGAGGTGAGCTCATCTAGTGAGAATGGTGTTGAAAGTGACCCGTCCACGCCAGGGGCTCGACAAAGTTTGGTGATCTCTTTTTTAACAGAGCGAGTATGATCCTTATCAGTGTCCTTGAAATGTCCATTTGCGAGAAGTTGCTCAGCGATTGAGTTGGCAGTCACTGGACATTTCGATGGTTTGGAAATTCTGCCGGTGAGGCCGGTTTATAGTCTTCCAGGCCTTCCTGCTGGAGTGAGTGAAGTCGATTCCCTGGACCGTCTCCTCCCAGCGCTCACGACGTTTCCTGTCCATGCAGTTTGTCAGATTTGAAGCCATGGATGATGCTTCTTCCCCGGGTTCAGAGTTCAGGAAATCATTGTAAAGAGTATCACATTCCTCATCCCAGGATGGGATATAACTGCGATGACAGCCACGTGGATGGTCTTCAGATGAGGTCAAAGGTCATTCAGGGGTCACTTAGGGTCATTAAATCTGAAGCATGTGGCATACACCTTTGGTTAAAAAGTTGTTTAACTTTTTCACACGGTGATGGATCAACTTATTCTTTGACCACATAATTGGATGACCTATTTGGGACCTCTGTCCCTCTTTTTTCACCTGAAGCCCCCTGATACACCTTCCCTATTTTCTTGAGTGATCCAATGACCAATGAACCTTATATGAGAATCACAGAGATCTGATGGTCACCCTCTTGGCACTAATTTAAGGGTTCTCCAAATAACACAATAATGGTGGTAACTCTTACTCGAGAGTGTTTTCCAAAGTCTCATAGTGATTACCAATCATTTTTGTATCTTTAGTCCTTATCTTAAGTGTCCTATGGACAGTAATGCCTAAAAATTTTGATTTTGTCCTTATTACGTTGCTTCTGGTCTTATCTTTTGCAGGGAATGTTAGGATACCTGTACTTGTTACAGACATGCCAAATCTGATTTTTGATTTTTTTTTTCTTATTTAGCAAATCACTGCTAGTGCCTTTAATCGATTTTCCAATAGTCTGATTTTTGATTTGATTTTATTCATGCATATCATAATTACAAAAAATACATAGCGTTAAAAAGACAGTTAATACAAGCACAAGTAGCTGACAAGACCATGCACAGATATGCATGGGATAACCCTTTAAGCCCTTAAAAGAGCTTATTTCCAAAGGGGTCCCTGAATACAAGACATGGCATAAAATTTTTTTAAAAATATATAATCATTGCACGAGTCACACCATACATAACAATAAATCAGAAAGCCAAAGCTAGTAATGATGGAGAGGCAATAACATTACATTTAAATTGCTCGAGAATCTAAATGCTCCCACCCCCACCTAAAGAGCACCGAAACAAGAAAACACAAATTAATCCCTCCCTCCAACATTGAAAGCCCAAGCCACCCTCCCGAACACGCAACAAACAAGCAACCAAATGAATGTCACTGCCTCTTGAACTATTGCACCTAAAATTATATAACTATATTTTACAAGAGATGTTCCTTAATAGATTTTTGAAATTCCCATACACACTGATGTTTTTAATTGAATTTGGAACCTCAGACCAGTCATGGATACCATTAAGATAAAAAGAGCCTGCATTTGAGCTGTTACTTTTGTGGATATAAAAATTGTGTTGACTTGACCTGGTATTATAGGTGTGAACCTGAGACACTCTGATAAAAAATTATCGGACAGATAAGGAGGTCCTAGATTGTGGACAATTTTAAAAATATGATTTAAGCGTAATTGCTTTGCCCTGTTGCAGACATTAAGAATCCCAAGCCCTTGAAAATCCTCAACATTAAAATGATAGAAAGGATCCTTGTTGAGAAGAATCTTATTACCTTGTTCTGGCCACTGAAGTTTTTTTAACCATCGATTTGGATGTACCACATACCATGATGAAATATAATAGTCGAACAAACAGAGGACCAAGGCAGTGCACAGAGTCCTTTTTTTTATTTGAAATCAAAAAAGTTGCTTGGCTATAGAAATTTTCAAATCTGGAATTGACTTTCTTGATAACAATTGGAAGCCATCAGATCCCAGAAGGTACACTACTGTCCCAAATCAAAGACCCATAAGTTAAAACTGGGGTGCTTAATAGTGTATCCCAAAGACAGGTATTGAAAAGTTCTCATATTGCTTTAAAATCTCGTTTTGTCCCAAATAAATTAACTCAGTTTTCCCCATGTGAAGGGAGAGTTGTTGTCAACTCAGCCACGTTGTTACATTTCTCTAAATTATTTTAAGGAACTGGGAATAATTAAGAGGGGATTTATCTGATACCAGAAGAGCACTGTCGTCGTCAGCATATTGGCCATCAAACAATAACTGACATATGCATGTCATGTTTACATAACACAAAAATAGAATAGGCCCCATATGCTGCCCTGAGGAACTCCCACATCTAAGCTCTCTTGGTGGAAGATTTACCCCATTAAATGTTGACAATTTGGTGTCATTTGACAGATAGATTTAAAACCATGATGTAGAGTATTAACACCACGAGCCTCTAACTTTCGTAACAAGGATCTCATGGTTAAACTGTCACAGAAGGCTTTTTTTTGAATTCCACGAGAACCATACCTGTGAATTTCGCCTTTGTCTTCCCCCCACCACATCCGATCTCTAAATTAATATAATCCTCAAAATAAGACAGGCCTCGGTTTGTGAATTTGCCACGAAAACCTGACTGAAATTGGAATAAAGAAGTGATTTTTGAGTGAGGTAGTCATAATTGAACGAACACTGCTTTTCTAGGATTTTGGAATGGAACATATAAACACTCACTGTCGGGAATTCCTCCGACCTAAGTTACTTTTCTGGTGTGTGAAGGAGTGTTTCACCTTAGCTGATTTCAATGCTGTCAGGAAAGACTTCATTTTTTAATTAGAAAGGTATACGGTGTTCAAGGGCATTGAACAACTTCCAACGCATCTTTTAAAAAACGAGCAGGTATGGGTCGGGTTCTCGACCGTACTTTTTACTGACATTCAATCAATTCAAAATTTCCTTCCGCACAAAATCAGTACGACCTTCTTGAATTTAAAGAGTTCATGTCTGAATTTTTCAATAAAACTTACAAAAAACCTTTAGAATCCACCTTGTAATCTAAATATCACCATTGTGGACTACAGGAGTTCAGCAGCTAGTTTATAAGCATACCTTGTTGAAGACAGCTTGAAATAATGGCCACTTGTTTGCTTTCATGAATTTTCTTCTCCTACCATTATAATCATTGTCGAAATTATTTTCTATATCAATCATGATTTATTTATCAATGTACTCCGTTTGGCTTTCCTAGATCTCTTTGCACTTTATTTTCAGTTTTTGCAATATTTTTGTAAGATTCTTGGGCAGGGTGTTTTTTTTAAACTTAATCATCAGGCCATAGATCCCTCCTCTCTGATTTTACTACGAATTTCAATTGTTCACATTCCACGTTTTCACTACGATTTTTAATTACTTCGAAACCGTCCTTAATTGGGGTTGCAACTTGATCTAAAAAATTTTGACAAATTTGGCAGATGAAGACCAGGCCAAATTAACATCCAGCATTGCAATGCCTCTGCCCAGTTCATTTCAAAAGTTTGGTAACAAATAACTTCTACCCTATAATTTTTAATAGGATCCCCTCAACTTTACCACCCCCTAAAACACCCCCAAAATGCTGCTTGGGCGCTGGGGTTTGTGATTCCCTTGTGCAAAAAGTCATCATTGTTATCACTTACCCCAGTTAGGATGACACCGAGATTGATTTAAATTTTACTCTGGTGGGATACACAAACTACATGGTCTAGCACCCAATTATTCAAAATTTGGTCCAATCTGTGGGTTGAAAATAACTGTTTTAAAAACCATGTAGATGCAAATCATTTCCTTCATATTGATATACATTTTTCTTTCGTACACTACACAGACCGCCAGCCAGTATCATAACTGTTTGTTTCAAAAAAAAATTAGTGGGCATTTTTTGTTACAAGCTTGCAACGATGTCATATCAACTGCTCATATGGTATCGTTTCTCATAATAGTTGTTGCCAAAAATACAAATTTATTTTTTGGCCTTTTTTGGGCCAAAAAAGATGATTTTTGGCCAAATATGATTTTGAATTTGATATCTTAAAACAAGCTTTAATCAGAAAATTACCACTTTTAAGTCATTGGGACCTATATTTATGTCTTAATAAACAAATTAAAGATAATTAAAATAAGAAAATAAAGCATTCCAGATCATTTAAGGTCAATTTTTCTCAAAATTTGTTTATTTTGACTTATGAGGCACATAACATGTTTAAAGTAAGGCAAAAAAGCATCAAAAACACATTAACACAGTTCTCTGTTTGACCTAAAGTGGGAATGCTTTTACTTTTAAGTAGAATTACAGTAGTGATAACTTGAAAGGGGCAATCTAGATATGTTACATGATTGGCTATATCATCGATGAACATTTTTCCATAGGAGTTTGGTCCGCAAATTGATTTGCTGATTTCAACTGGATTTTGGTAACTAGAAGACTGTAGTTTTAGATGAAGTTCAGGGTTTTTTAACCAATATCGGCTATATTTTAGTCATATTAACTATTAATGATAGATAATAAACTAAGAAAATAAAAGCATTCCAGTGCATTAAGGTCAGTTTTCTCAAAATATTTGTTTATTTCAACTAATATGTAATAACAGTTAAAAAAAATAAGCACAAACATAAAAAAACACATTAACAAACAAACACAGTCTGTTTTGACCTAAAGTGGTGAATATCTTTTTGTCTTTAGTACGAAAGTAGAAATTACCAGTCAGTGTTTAACTTTAAAAAGAAGGGGCAATCTAGATATTAACATGATTGCTATAATCCATCGGTAACATTCACTAGTGATTTTGGCCCGAACATTGGATTTTCTGGATTTCATTCATCATTCACTGTAGTATGTATGGCCATATTAACACATTAATGTAGTAAAAAACAAAAGAAACTAAAACATTCCAGAGCATTTAAGGTCATTTTCTCAACATAATGTAATATTTGAACTAATGATTTAGAACCATGTTTAAGTAAGCACAAACATCATTAAAAACATGTTAAAACGGTAAAAAAAACCTGACCTAAAATAACATGCTCTTCACGTTTTAATGTAGAAATAAAGCTGTTTTAATCGCTTTAGTCTAGGGTATGTTAAATAATTGTTAGTTAGTCACCAAGAACTAAATCCAAAATTTGATTTTGGAATAAAATTTAATTTGCTCTTTTCCCTGTAAATGGCTATAACTTCAACATAGCTTTAATTACCAAACTCCGTTTCAAACAATTTGAAACGACACACTTGGTCAAATTAACAAAATCAATATAGAAAAAACAAAGAAAATTATTAGGTCTTTTTAAGACTTCTCCTCCAAATTATGTTATTTTGAATAAATCCGCTGACTTAATTAATGACCGGGAACATCAAGACCTTACGAAGAGTAACATAATTAATATTATTACTCTTTGGTACTTTTTATATAATATAAAATAGCCTCTTAACATCCTAGTATCAACGGAAAGATTACTTCATTATCAAGAGTTCGGTAAAGTATTATACTTGTTGTAAAAAGCTTGGCCAAAGAATGTAATATACTGATCAACTACAAAATGAAATCACTTATTTGTATGTATCAGCTTTGTTCAGCACACATACAGTAAATGAGTGACAATTAAGTCTAGTAGGTTTATCCATTATTTATGGCATTGTATTAAACTATTGTTACTGTAAAATTATCCTCATCTTTCATTCCTCACGGGACGGACGCGTCAAATAGCGGGTGGGGAGCCCACGTAAGAGACATTCGCTTCTCAGGGACTTGGACAAAAGGAAGCTGGCCAAGCACCACATCAACACTGTGGAGCTGTGGGGCAGTTCATCTGCGATGAAACAGACTCTCCATCTAGTCAAGGGAAGGCCGTCCTAGTCCATGTGGTCGACAACATTCGTTTCGTCCCCCACATAAACAAGCAGGGAGGAACCAGGAGTCGCATCCTGTCCTTTGCTTACAGACAGTCAAAGTCCTTGAGTGGTGTCTCGTCATCGGATCACCCTGACGGCCGTTCACCTCCCCGGGGAAGACAACACCCTGGCAGATGTCCCTATCATGAAGACATCCGGGAATTCGGGCCATCGAGAGTCCGGGGGGTCGTCATTGGAGTGGCACCTCAACCCCATGATATGCATACTAGTTTTCAACAGGCTGGAAAACCCCCACGTGGACCTGTTCGCCCCCGCCCTCCTCAACGGCCCAGCTCCGACATACTGCTCGTGGCCAGGACGCCACGTCCCTTCACCAGGACGCCGTGAAAATGGAGTGGGACGGAGTCACAGTATACGCTTTCCCTCCGATCTCCCCTAGTATCCTCGGTTCTTCTCAAGATCACCAGGACAAGCAACTGCCGCATTATTCTGGTGTTCCCGAATTGGCCTCGGCAACCATGGTTTTTGCCAATACTCCTGTCGCTGCTGGTACGGCAACCCGTTGACTCTTCCCATGAGGACGACCTGGATCAAGACTCCGGGGGTCTCCTTCGATGGAGACTTCTTGAAGGCGATCAACCTGACTGCATTGCCAATTTCATCCAGTCCTACCGAGCAGCAGGCCTTTCGCCCCAACTGCGCCCGTCTGGCGGGAGTAGGCAGGAGACCTACAACAAGGTAAAACTTATATTCCAGACTGTCAGGTACCGGAACTGTGCAGGGGATCACCAAGTGGACCCCCTGCGAGCAACTCTAAAGGAGGCGGCGGACTTCCTGATGCGGTGTTTTCGAAGATGGTAGCCAACCACGCACATCAGGAGTTGCCGCACGGCCAGTAAGATCCATTCATCTGGGGTTTGGCGAGGCAATCACCGTGTCCTAACCTCGTCCAGCGCTTCATTGACCTCATCAAGGATGCTACATCGACTCACCCTAACGCTCTCCTTGTACCAGCAAAATGGTACCTGCTCAAAGTCCCCAGGCATCTCAACATCCTCCTTATGACCTCTTCACCAGGCGTCTGTATTGTACATCACCAAGAGACTCTCTTTCTTGTCGCCACAGCATCACGCAGGAGAGTAATTGGATATCCATGCTCTGTCTTTAGCAGAGAATCACCTCAACTTCACATGGAACGCCGCTCGCCTCTTCCCTGACAGGTTACCTGGCCAGAATCAATCTTTTCACTTCACCTCCACAGCCGATCATCCTACCAGATCTCCTCCGACAGCTCAGGTTCCGCGAATGAGTACCCTGGTGTCTCCAGTTAAGAGCCTTGAAGTTTACCTCAGCAATACTCAGCCCTATCGTGGGCTCACGACTAGTTTTCCTTCCTCACAACTCAGAAGCCGGTTAGCCCGGCCTCCAGACTACATTAGCCAATGGCCTCGTGTCAGTCATACATGGGGCGCTAGTATACGGAGGTTCGTCTGACTGGGACGCACATAGGAGCTCAAGACGTAGATCCTCAGGCGGGCTGCTTGGGCCTCCGACCGGGGAGCTTCTATACAATATGTTCCATGGACGTCTTGGGATTGGCTATTGTCCTTCCACATTTCAGCAAGTTTATCTCCGGGATATCCTAGTACGCAGCAGTTCTACAGCCGCTAGGATCCTATCATCACCTTCCTCGTCCTCACAGCAAGCCTCCACATCGTCCAGTCGCCACAGCTCCCAGTAGCACTTTACCCTTTGAAGTCGGTAAGTGCAACTTTCTATTATTGGTTTGTTCAACCTCTCCATATCTCCCGCGATACCATATCAGCACCATAGCGGCTCCCGCTGTCTTATAGGCCCGAGCACTCTGGTAGCCGGGTTGACTCTACCAGTTTGCAATCGTGGCATAAGCAGCTTGAATGGGAACGTACTAGGATGTAGGTGATAACCCTCTCCCCGTGGGAAGAATCATATCAACCATAATCTCCGGATACTTTACCTCAAGTCTGACGCTCCCCCTTGTCCGGAAGCGCTGCGCCGCCCAGGACGGGGCTCACGGTGTTTGCTCTTCCGCCCGTGAGTCAACCTGGGGAAAGAGCATACCAAAATGATCCAAATAGTGTTCTAGATCATCCGCCCCCGATGCGTGGGGGCAGTCAGGGGTCGTCGAACCTTTCCAGTGGGTAAGCGTCTTGGTGTCCTACATATATCTGAAATTAGGAACCCAAAGGCAAAAAATCCTTGGAATATTGTATTTGTACGACCTTTTAATCAAAATCGGATAGAAGAATTAATAAGAAAACGAGTCCCAGTGAATGCAATGGATTTAGTAAATCACAATAAATGCTGTTGATTGTCCAATATATGGGTTTCCGTACATTGGGAAAAACTATGTAGCCTCTATTTCTAAAAAGTGACAGCATTATAGTTTAGTCAGTCAAAACATTTTTAACATGTTTTGATGATTTTTTGTGGCTTACTTAAACATTTTGTAAATCATTGGTTCAAATATACGTTATGTTGAGAACATTGACCTTACATGCTCTGGAACGCTTTTATTTCCTTTGTTTGTAGTAACATAATTTGTTAATTATGACTAATATATAGCCCATATTGCTTAAAACTGATTTTCGTCTAAAACTACATGTATTCCCTATTAACAAATACAGTGAAATCAGAAAATCCTTTTCGGGCCCCCAAAATCACTATGTGAAATGATTATCCCGATTGATATAGCAATCATTGTACATATCTAGATTGCCCTTTAAAGTTATCACTACTGTCATTTCTACTTAAAAGTAAAAGCATTCACACTTTAGGAGGTCAAACAGAACTGTGTTAATGTGTTTTTTGATGCGTTTGTGCTTACTTTAACAGGTTATGTTGCATCATAAGTCAAATACACAATATTTTGAGAAAAATGACTTAAATGCTCTGACTGCTTTTATTTTTCTTTATTTTAAATTATCTTTAATTTGTTATTTAAGACGAAAATCGAGTCCAAATTACTTAAAGTGGTAAATTTCTGATGAAGCCTTGTTTTTGAAGAGATCAAATCCATCAAAATCTCAAACATCATATTTTTTGGCCTAAAATCATCTTTTTTGGCCCAAAAGCCAAAAAAAAAAAAATTTGTATTTTTGGCAACAACTTCTATGAGAAACTATACCATATGAGCAGTAGATCTGACATGGTTGCCAGCTTGGTAACAAAAAATGCCCACATAATTTTTTTTTCTGAACACATTTATTATGATACTTGGCTGGCTGTCTGACATAGATTCATATCAACCCATAAGTAATTTCGAATCAGTTTGAAGTTTGGAAAATGACAACTTTCAAATTGGTTAAAGACACTTATCAGGTGATTTGCTAAATCATAAAAAATCTCAAACTCATCAAAATCAGATTTTGCATGTATGTACCACGTACAGGGATCCTAACATACCTGCAAATGAAGACCAGAGGCTACCTAATAAGGACAAAATCGGAAATTTTTAGTCATTACTGTCCTTTCGACACTTACTACACACGTAATTTGAATGGGGAATCGTATTCTTGGAACACTGCCGTTGTTTCTTCCTTTCGGTCCAGTCTCAGTTGAAAATGTAACTTATGATAAGTCTACAGACTTATCCTTCACTTGAAGCATCCTGCAATTTCAGATATTTTTTAAATCACTGATAAGTGTCTTTAATAATCCAATCTTTTCTTTCTCACCAGAGATACCGCCATAACAATTGCTGACCTTGGGAGTAGGATTTCAGCCCAAATGGAATCGAAATTTTTAAGACCCAAATCATGTTTGGTTAAAGCAAGACTTGAATGAAGGTAGATACAAGTTCCCCCGCCTTGCCTGTTTCGGTCCTTCCTAATAACAGAAAAGTCAGGAATAGCAATTTCATTATCCCAAAACGTATGATCGAGCCAAGTTTCGGTATCATGATTGATTTTTTGCTTTTATTGATAGCCATAACCCTTTTCTGTCATTTTAGGTAAAGTGATTCTGGGAGTTAAATGAATTAAAAAGGATCCCCTGACTATCAAGGGTTGGTAACAAATGATCATTTCACTAGAATTAGAATAAGTCTGTCGTTTGGCCATTTGATGGCTACTATTATGTCTCATGAGAGTTTGGTACAGGGCCAGGATTTTGTTGCAAATCATTACTAAGAGTATTACATGAACAATTGGTATGTGCTAGTGGAGTTGCATAATAGAGATGGGTTTATGCAAAAATCCTTTAGTTATGAATTTCTTAAAGTTCTGATGTCTGCACTAAAAAAACGTCCAGTTCGATTTTGCTTATTGTAGATTTGGTAGTCCAGTTACGAGTAAATAATCGGTAACGCGTGAGATCCTTAGTAAACAGTTCCTCATTAAAAAACATGCGGCAGAAAGAAACCATGATGACATACACAATAACAGCGTCGTCGTTGGTCTAACAAATAAGGGACCTCATGGTTGGAATTTGTAAGTCAAAGATGTTGCCAATGAGACCCAAAAGACAAATTGAAATGAACTCACCTTAATGAACAGACGAAATTCAAGCTGACAGTGAGGTGTCAGCCTATTGCCTGTAGAATCCCGAGTAAGTCGTGGAGCCCTGTGAACTGCCGAATGTTGAGATAGCCTGTAAGCTTCCTTGACTGCCGAATTCGGAGGGCTTGGGATGGATAAACACCCAGCGCCCCGAAACCCACATATGAACAATACAACTCAATAACAAGATTAGAGATGAACTTCCACAGAGCATGTGGAGAACTACAAAAAATAAACACCTAGTTGCCAAAATATAGCAAGTAAACTTTCTGATGTGACATGAAAAAAACACTAAAAATCGACATAAGAAACGGAGCACACAAAAATCGTGACGTGAGTCTATTGACGCCATCTAGCTTTTGAGTCAGTGTTACAGATCATTAAAATCCCTAAGGAGAAAAATGGCTGAATATTATCTCTGGTTTAATGGTATCAAAGAGGTAAACTAGATGTCAACCAGTAAGTCAGCTTGGTGGTCACGTGGGGTAATACACTGTCCAGGTACAATGTACCAGCGTACAAGGAAGATCAAATTGAAGCATTGCATTGATTAAAGGTGCATTTCTTGATCCTAGCACCTTTTATGTTTACAGTTCACTAGACATCCTTGAGGAAAGGTCATTCCAATTTCAGTGATTATGGAGGTTGAATTTTGCTGTTATGAGCAATGTTGTATCAACAGGCTCCGTAGGCTACCGTGTCGTAATTTCTACGGACAGAAAAGGGGCGGGGCCAGGGTGGTGGCAAGGGGGAGAGTTTCAAATTCAGGAAAAAATAGGGGGTTTAAGCAATAAATTGCATAAAAGTTAGGGGTTTTAAGCCTATATGACTTAATCTTGTAATGTTTTACCCCCGAGGAAATCTTCACCCCCCTATTATTTTACCCTGGCGCTTGGCCACTGGGCAGAAAATACAAAATTACGAATCTCCTCCAGAGTAGATCGAATTTGCATGCAAGATTTAAGCACACATACTCTACCTAGGTCAACGCGTCAGAGTTAAGTTGGGGAATGAGGCCTGTGGATCACGAAATGTTGCTCTAAAGGAAGTGATGAAAGAACATAGGGAGAAAGCTTATGATAGAGTGTCATGTCAGGTCTATGTCATGCCTGTATGACAATTATTTCATTTAAGGCGTATTTACATAAGGATCTTCTTTGAGTCCTTATCTCTCTTATTTGATCATGGATGGTGTGGGGTGTGTGGTAACCCCCCCCAAGACAAGGGTTAACACAATAAACTACATGGTTTATTCTGTGTTATTACAAATTCATAAGTGTGTCAGAAAGAAGTGTGTCACAACTCACAAAGTGGGTCAGATGGGTCACCTTACGGAACACCCATTCATGAACTAGATTAACAGAACCAGACTGCAATGAAAGCAAGGAATTTTATCCAATTCCTCTGCTCAGATTCATGCAGGGTGCGTCTAAGCCATTAACTTGTAGGTTCCGAGTTTAATCTGAACAGCCCCTAACATTTTTTTAAAATGATATATTAAATTTGAAATCATGCTTCACCTACCAGAGAAGACAATTATACTTTCCATAATTTCAGATATGAAAATGTTATTGCATTTTCCTTAAATATAAAACCCACAGTACAAAATATGAAAAAAAAATGGTTTCTTACACAAAATAGATGTTCTCAATTCAGCTCACATTGATTTTTAAGCAACTTAAAGGTCCATGGCCCGATCGCTAATAGCCTCGTCCCCAGAAGCCCCAGATTTTACCCGAAGTGGTCAACATTTTGTTATCAGAAGAAAGCTACTATTTTTCTCATTTACCCTGTGAAATCTTGGAGCCAAAGGATGTTAAGTTTGGAAGTTATGAGCAAAAATGTGCCCCATTTTGGTCAACCAATATTAAGCCAGATATTTTGATATGGTTGCCATGGTAACCAGGAATCCACCAATCAGGTAATAATGAATTATAATTCAAATGTGAAAACTCAATATAAATCTGGCTTAGTGATTTTGTAGATCTATTTGTACTTATCATCTGTGCCAATTTGCATGACTCTACATCATTTCGTTTTCTAGTTATGTTTGTTTCCATAAAAAATTATACATTTGCTCTCTAGTAATTAACTTCAGAGTAAATTTTACTAGTGTATTTACAAATTGGCATATTATACAAATTAATAATACATGTATATACATTCTTTGTGCATAAAACAATATCTGCACAATTAGAACTCCATGGCAGTAACAATACTGACATGATAAAAAAAATATCGGTATCGGTACCAGTACTATCAATAGAACACAACTAAAGGTGGGGTACATGAATAAAGGTGGGGTACAATAAAAATGCTAGCAACAATGCAGTCATGTGTCGCATATCCCTATCAATTATAGAACAAAGTGATGTAATAGTCACTACTGATTTTGAAGGGTGTTTCCAAGGTGACCCATCTGACTCACTTTTTTGACACATTCAGAAACCTTAACGGGACATGTGGTTTAGTCCATGAAGGACTTCCAAATTCAGGTGTGTCAGAAAAAAAGTGGGTCAGATGGTCACTTTACCGAAGCATCCAATTCTGAATCCTTTTCTACAGTTATAGAAGTTTTATCATTATATTAAAGGTGCGTGGTCCGATTGTCTTTGAGACCATCCGGATTAACCCTGAAGTAATATCACTTTTTATACAGATAAAGAACCAATTTTTCCCTCATGGTCTTTCTGAAATTTACAGCTTTCAAATCCATTCCTTTTTAAGATCTGACAAAAAATATGGTTAACCATCATTATAGCAGAGTCTTGAATAGGGCGTTGCACTATGCATTAATCGGTCTAGCATCAAAACTGCAAGTTTGTTTCCCCTTGTACCTGGTGGCCTGTGTATACAAGCGTCAGGCTCTCATACCAATAGATAACACAATAAAAAATCGGCAACAAGCACCTTTAATTGGGTCATTGTTATTTACAAACATGAAGCCTGATCCGTCTAAAACGTACATGGTTGTCAGGTCACCTAATAATATTTATAATACAAAAAATACATCGGTCCTCGCTTGTGTCGCCTCCATCGCGTTGAGTGTCATGATAGGCCTAACATGACGTTGGACGTTGATATTTGAACCCTGGACCTCATAACAAATGAGGGTTTGCATGTAAACTCCATAAACCAACTGTTTGCTTCCATTGAACTAATTTTACATTTTCGTCAGCCTATCTTTACACCTTGAACCTCACACTGACCTTTTGACTTAGTTATTTGACCGTTTGACCTCATCAACAAATGGAGGCTGTTTCACACCTTATGATTCAAGTTTGGTTCCAATTTAACTTCACTTTTCAAATGAGGTCAATTTTACAATTTTCAGCCTATTTATCAACTGACCTCACATGAACCCTTTTGACCTTGGCATGTGACCTTGACCCGCTTGGCATGATGACCCTTTTGACCGCATCAAAAAATGGGAGTGCCATGTTGCACCTGTGATTCAAGTTGGTTCCAATTTGAACCTTCGAACTTTTTCAAATGAGGTCAATTTACAGTTGTCAGCCTATTTTACAACTTGACCTCACATGACCTTGTACCTTGGCATTGACCTTTGACCTCATCAAAAAATTGGAATGACCAGGTTGCACCTGTATCCAAAAAGTTTGGTTTAAATCCATCAAAGTATGAGGATATTACATACATGCAAATGTTTAACAACCCTTTTTCCACAACATACTCACAACCATACTGCAGTGGACAAGTGATCCCTAGGCTATGTAGTCTTGTATTCAAGACGCTCCGCTATGAGTCCCTTTTTCGAGGTACATCCCCCTGTATGATCATTGGTATTGAACCTCTCCCCACTGCTCCTTAGATCTATGTAAACCCTAGCTCGACACGTCGTAGCCCGGCGAAGCCCGGGGACTATGACCCCCCAATATGGAGTGTCCATTCAGAGTACCTTGGACTATGTAAACCCTGTACACATGCCTATAGAAAAGGCCTAGCCTATACTAGTCCGTGCCAATGTAAACTTGTAACCATGTCACAGTATATAGAAAAATGGTGTCTCGAAATCTATTTCATACCTTCCATTTTATATACACGAATCACTCCGTTTATAAACGAATTACTACCGTTCGCAAGTCAACACTGCACGGCTAACCAAATCTCCTCCCATATTAAAATTGCTAAATACAGGAATCGCTCATTGCGAGCGCAGCCGAGCGTCTTGTTATTTTGTTTGAATTTCATACAACTTGATGGCCAACCAATTATGCAATGAGGCATCGTTAGTTTGGGGGTACTCATTCAATAAACGATGTCGCTCCATGCTGTCAATCATGCGTAGCTATAGCCGTGAGCATGAACGGGTCTGGTGACTGCAGTGTGTATCTGTCTCCAAGGTCACGCTTCATGAATTAATGAATCTTGATCCAGTAATATTACGTCATGCAATCGTTATCCTTCTTTGTTGGCTATTACAACTTCATAATTCCATGTCGCCCGTATATGGCAAACACCCCCCTAGGAACCACCCCCCCCTCGAAGAACTTTTTCCCAACAATCTCCGGAAAAAATGTACAAACTGTCCAAGACGCTTCGCTGAGCAGGAAAATTCGTCCGCACGTGCAGCGTCACTCATCCTTTGTTTCAATTGTGTTAAACCGAATAACAATGACGACCGTAGCACTGCACTGGCATTGTTAGTTGGTGAGATTCTCAGCCGAGTTTGGATTTTAATACCAGTAATAAAGGCTTGATTTCAAACAGTTTGCTAGGAAAATTCAGCGAAGCCGTCTTGACCAAGATATTGGCTATGTGCGTCCTTTCCTGCCCTTAGGGCAGGCGACACAAAAATGACAATTTTTAAAATGTTAAATCATGTAAATCTGATTTTCAGAATGCGAGTTTCCATAACCTGACCCATCTGACAAACCAGGCGGTGAGGTCATTAATCTCAGCAATTCGGTCAACTGCGACCACTTCTTGACAGCAACACAATCAGGGGGGGGTAGGACAAGTGCCACCTACAGGCAACAACAAATTTCAAAAACGGCATCACTTTCCGGGTGCTATTCTGTTTCAAAGACTTAACGGTAGGAGGGCGCTCTTTCACATATCGACCAAAGACTTGACTAAAGACTAGGCCTGCCTGGTCACGAATATTTAAATCTAATTACGCGTTCTTGGACCTTACACTATTTGTCAGCGGGGTTAATCCACTTAAACCCCCAGACGTATTTTTAAGTCATATTGTTTCTCCTTAAGTTATCATGATCTTTACTAAATCTTGTGAACAAAGGTTTAAAAAATGATTTTTTTAATGTCCACTGGGACACGAGACTGCCATAGTAAATGCACGTAGCAGTCCCCAAATTACCGGTTTGAAAAATTCCCCCATGCCCAAATCGCGCAGACCGTGTCCTACCCCCCCCCCCTGACCACATTTTGTTTATGCGCATGCGCATTATCATTAGCTGCTAAAGAGAGCGCGGGGCTCTCAATCAGCTTAGTAAAAAACTCCCACGCGAGTACGATCTTCACCGCTTTTTCTCTCCGGCAAGTCTCCTGGCGTTGTAACCGCCCTGCTTCATGCTGCGTGTGCAATTTTATTGTTGTACATAACATACCGCATCTAATTCAGTTCCAATTTATCTTAATCTTTGATTTTTCTGATTTTGGACATTCACAAAATTAGTGGAGAATGGTGCTTTGGGGACTATTTTAATATCATGTTCATCTTATTTAGATAAGTTTGTCAGAATATTTTAAAATAATTTTTAAGAAGATTGAGGCATGTAAACAAACACTATCTGGTGATCAATTAAACTACTAGTATTGCCATTTTGGGAGATAGATGTGTTTTGTAGTTTGTTGAACGTCAGAGTCCACTGGGTTTCAATTGAAGTCCGAGTCCATCAGGTCTGAGTCTGCGGCGATCCGAGTCCATGGCATGGGCCCTGAGAGTTCGAGTCATGGAACCCGAGTCCGGCCCGGGAGTCCGAGTCCCCCGAGCATGAAGTCCACGTCTTAAGTGACTAACCGGACTCGCCAATTGAGTCCTACGAGTCCGCTGGTTCTAAACTCCACTACGTTGCGCGCACGCGTCAAATCTGCACCGTTGCGTCAAAATCGTGTCATAACAGGCTTAGAAGAACACTGAGCGGAAACTCCCAGATAACTAGATTTCATGTTTCCAAAGGAAATGTAAGAGCCGAACACAATACAGTGGGCTATCTACACAGGGCATTGGGTTCTCGGACTGTCTGCACTATGCACATTTCATGCCATTACAGCATTATGATTGGTGCTACAAATCAAATCTATCGCGTAAGTGCATGCATGTTTTTCCAAAGTGCGTAATGGAATCGCGCGTTATTAGGCGGGACACTGTTGTGATTTCAATAGAAACCCGATGAAGCGTTTCCGATCCGCATTCCCTATTTTCGATCTCAAGTTTGCGGGTGGAGTCACTGTGCGTGTTAGTTTTGCACCCTAGAAACGCACGCGCGGGCCTTTCATTGCACACGCACGTGAATAAAGGCAGCACAATCGAAATGCTAACGAATGCAGATTCACGTCATTGCTCCCTCAATGACTTCAAGACAACAGATTATACGCCTGTGGGCTGTGCAATGTGCAGTAACACGATACTCCTATCCTATTTATGTATACTAATACACCATGCAAGCCACGGGCCACATTGATCCGCTCGTGTAGATGGCCCAGTAAAGTGATGTGAGCATATAGGACATTGTTGACAGAAACACATGTAACATGGGTATATGGTACTAATTTGAACTAGTAAGTAGCCTAATGTTTTACAATCATACAATACACAATACGGATCATCAAAATCATCAGTGGATGCCACCTACCCGCCTTGCCTTCAAATACAATCTGAACTACGCTACCAACCCGGCTCGGGCTTGGCACTGGGTGACGAGCTAAATAAACTAGTCCATCTCTGTAACAAACATCCACTACGCTACTCTTCCCTCTTCCCCATGCAAACACACTTGTGGTTCTGCTGACGGAAGAGATGAAGGCAACGGCAATTTGAACTAAAATCCCTAAAATTCAAATTCAAGTGCTTTTGTTTCTCAATTTCTCATCCAACATCTTTGTTGGATGAGAAAAGTTGATCAAAAATCGCGTTTCTAGTATATGCCAAAGGTGGTAGAGGGTCTGGTTTGGTAATTAAATGTTAATTGATATGGCCAATGAGTCGATTTTAGCGGAAATGTCGCCATTGGTCTAACTTATATTTCGACCCTAAACCCCAACTTCAGTAACGAACAGTAATGACCTTCGCCTCCTGTGCAACACTTTTCCTGACCCACTTACATGAATCTTTGGAATAAAGCACAGGTTATTTCGTTAAGGTTTCCGATTCATAAGTGTGTCAGAAAAAAGTGTGTCAGATGGGGTCCAGGGTTACGGAAACTCCCATTACTCCCTGAGGACTACCACTTTTTGTACACTGTTAAAGTATCTCTGATTGGCTCAGACATGATAATACCATGATATATCCATTTTAGTAACCAATCATAATAAACCTCTGCATAATTATCTGATGCCTCTGAATTTTTCTGACCATGTTTTGGCTAATTGCCGCATAGAAACTTATGATTAACCAATGAAATTGGCTGGTAATGTCAAAGTGGTTTAAAGGTGCAATGAGGGATTTCAGTCTCATATATTTTCTGTCGAATTTAGTGATTTCTATAGATTAGACTTCAATATCTTCCCGACCTTTTACTTGGCTACAGACATAACTTAATGAAACAAAGGTGATTGTGTATATTCTTATATTTCCAATATAAAACATCGAGGCTGAATTTCGTATTTGCTCTCATACAGAATTAGAAATTTCACAATTTTTGTACCAAAGAAACAGTTCTCAGCTTAATTCTTTCAGATGGGGATATTTCTGATAGAAAGCTTTTAGACCAGTGCAAAAATCAGAATTTTCACATTTTTTTGGGACACCTGTTATTTGAAATCTCTCGTTGCACCTTTAAAGTCATACCAATACATGACATGTAATTCAATATCAATCAATTTATCAAACTGAAGTTAACCAATAAATGATACCCAAAATTTGCTTTAGTGATTCAACCCATCGTGTCACCTCAAGTACTTTTCTGAAGGTATTGGCATTGAGGGGATGTGCAGTGGATGGAAATTAATATTCCACGCTAAATCTATTGAAACATGTAGTCCGATAGCAGAGAAAATGAATTCTATGCTTAATGAAATCATTCAAGTCAACATAAATGTATTTAGCTACATAAACTTTCTGACTACAAAACATTCTGACTGATCTTATTTGCTTCAATGGTATTCAGTGTATGAGGTGAGTTGAATGTTACTGACTTTGAGCACCCGTGGTTTGGATACGAAGGAAAACAAAGGTCTTTGCACTCTATGTAAACATGAAAGGCCAGATTATCTTAGTTCGTTAATGAACAGGTGAATCAGGACACATTCTTTCTCCTCTCCCCAACTAAATCGACACTGTCCAAAACTGTTCCTCCGGTGACCCGATGGGTTGAATCTATTATAAATGATACAAGTTTTTAACACTATGAGTTACAATATGCTCATCCACCAAGGACACAGTTCAGTGGATTTTACCTGTACATACATTGACATGAACTGACCTTGTGTAATTTGGGTATCATATATCATACCCCAAAACCAGGGGGAGTATTTTCTAATACATTGGTGAATGAAAGCTACTGAATTGTGCCAAGGGAATTGAGATTTTACTAGCTCACAGTGTAAGGGACACAAGGACATTTTCTGAGGATACAAATTTCTCTAACTCTGCACCTGACTGGTTGTAGCTCCTACCAAGAACCTTTTCAAGGTTTATTTTTTTTTTTGATTTGATTTGTTCGGACAATGTCCTGGATAGCCCAAGAAAGCCTCGACAGGAAACTTATTTCCATTGGGGTCCATTTTACCGGGACGGAATTGGGACAGCCAGGGGTAATCACCCTACTCTTTTCGAAAAACTGACTGTGATGTGCATGTACAGGTATGACTCTCTGTACATGGGACCGACGGCTTAACGTCCCCTCCGAAGGACGGGGTATTATCATGGTTCATTTGCCCAAGTCCAACTGAACCATGGGGAGAGCGAATTCCAATTTCAATCAATAGCTCTTGTACAGATTAAATCCAGAATTTAGTACCCGATTAAATCCCTGCAAGTGGTCCCGCCGGGAGTTGAACCGGGGACCTCTAGCACCAAAGGCTAATACCCTATTAGCCTTGGATGATCATCTAGAAAAGAAAGAAACCCCTAAACTATAGATGTAAACTTGTCTGCTGTCCTATTGGCACTATATATAAGCATGTTCGGATTTTATGTTGTGCTGTACATCAGAAAAAACTGAATTATATCTTAAATTTTTTTAATCACATAAAGACAGCATTTTGGCTTATACGCTTTAAGTGCGATTTAATACATTGATAGGCATTCAAATTTGCAAAAACCCAGTTTCAAACAAAACTGACCAAGGGCGCATTTTTTCTGGAAATATCCTTGCATCTCTTCAAGTTGTCTTACAGAGTAACTTGATGCAAAACCAAAGATGTTTTATTTATAACCCAGATAGGCAGATTTTCATGAAACAGAGCAACCAGGTTGGAGGTGCCCAAAGTATTATAAATGCACATTTGCAATTCATTATCATAGTTTTGGGCACCACCCAATGGGCCAATTATATTGTCATAGTTGAAAAGTCCAAGTTATGCATATTTATGAGACATGCAAGTATTTTACATTTGTTGTATTTAGGGAGTTTAAAACAACAATTTAATGATGCCACATGTTGTCACTCTTACTCAAATGTCTCTTTTCTAAAGCAAGATTAACAGGGGTCATCAAGAGACTTTTTGTGCATTAGGAATGTGGGAATCTTTTTAGAGGCATGCTTTCTTACATTGAATGGATTTGCATAATTATTGCAGAAAAATTGGCCAATTAGACAAAATATTGGGGAGAAATGCAAAACTGATAACATAACGTGTGATGCACAGATTTCTAAGTGAGTGTGCTTGTGCAACAACAGTGACGACACACGAGTGCTTGTGAAACAACAAACACAGCCCGCTACATGTGAGAGAAATCAGTTACTGGCTAGGGCTATTTCATAACACACACAATTTGATACTTCCTGTTATATTTCTAGGTGCAAAACGGAATAAAGTGTGTTAACCATTAGGTGCAGTGAGCCTGCTTCATTTTGTAAAGTATAATAAGCCTCCAGTCTAAATCAAACAGTTGCAAACTAATTTTACTGTAAAATTATTAGCTTATTTAAAAATTAAATATTCTATAGTGATGGCCGATTCAACCCAAGATCGGCAACTGCCGATCTCCGATCAGAAAATTGACAGATCGGGCCGATCCGATCCCGATTCAGATTCAATAGATTCATTTCAAAGCCAGGGCAAATTTGTCCTAGTCGGGGTTTAAGCATGTGTTCATGGTCTAAGCTTTAGTTTTTCAGAGCATTTAATAATGTACTATGATGGCTTTTCGTAAGAATTCCATGTCAAAACAAGCCCAAATAAAAATGCAATAATATCCAGCAAGTCTATATTTAACTTTCCCAGTACATCCGATGTCGGCGCAAGTTAAAGGGATTAGCAGCGATAATGCGAGAGAATCAAAACAAATGTGGAAATGCATTTTTTTAACTTATAAATCAGGGATAAGTGTGTACAAATCCATATAACTGCTTTAATGTTGAAACAAACCACCAAATAGTGAAAAAAATGAAGTATTTGAGGAAATTTGTCATACCGTCTCCCGCAAATAGACATATACAGCGATGTCATCTCAAAATCTGCACTAAAAAGCTGATTGTGCTTTACACCAGTACAAATAAAGAAAGATCAATAATGTTTGTGTTTGAGGTCAAACTGTATTGATCATGGTGTACAATGTCACGCTGAAAATCTGCACCGGGAAAGGCTTTTTTGATCTCAAGTCGGAATTTTAATACACACGTATAGAAATTACAGAATCAGATAAAAAGTACTGCCCTGTCTTTAATACACGGATTTAGAGCCAACCACTTGCAGGTTATGTTCGCATATCCATGCCAGTAACACAAATATAAAAATATGAATTTTTTTTTTTTTCGATGTTTCGGATTAGCAAATCGCTGCTAATCCCTTTAATGACAATTAACCTATTCGATGCTGTACCAGTGTCGCATTGTATCAAATCAATTGACCCCCCCCACTGTGCAGCTATTATGTTATCAAGCGCAGCACGTGGCCTCGTGTGCTGAGAGGTCATACTTGACACAGTTGTGTCTGCTCAGTGAGGTTGTTTAAGTCGTGGGAATTTTGTGATAAAGTTTATGTTTGAATGTTACATTGTGGATTGAAGCTATGTTTTTACTTTAAATAATGTTGAAGAGTTAAATATTATCAAATGAGCAAAAACATGAATTTAATGATTATGAAGAAATAATGAGTCAGCATTTTACATACACTGATGAATTAAGTATGATGAAACACATGTGGAGTCTTCTTTCCAGACAGTCGGTATGGATCATACAATTTCTGTAATGACTACATGTACGCATGCTCATTTCTGTCTGTAGATGTTGATGGAATTTTCCATGTATTTTGGAGGCTCTTTACCCGCAGGAAAACCTCCCGTTTCGGAAGTACTGCGTAAAATACGCAAAAATAATAGAAATTACCTACAGTGTACAACAACAGGATTCTTGTGGTAAATGATGGCAGCACATTAATAATGACATAATGTAGTAGTCACATAGAAAAATATAAATGGTAAGCTATAAAAATCTGTTGTATTTTAGTAAACTTTGGGCTTTTTATTGTCAGTTTAGGAGATCGGTGAGGTAGATCGGTAGCTGATGACTTTTCTCCCAGTCCCGATTCAAAGCCAATTCGGCCAAAATCGGGCAGATTTCCGATCTGCCGATCAAGATTGGCCATCACTAATATTCTATCTCTGAGGCATTTTTACCTTTAAAAAATCAGTTGCGTCAAACCAAAAAAACATTGTAAAAATGGTTCCCAAATCAAAATGTAAGCAGGTTGTTTGAAACACTTTTTTGCCTTACAATGTTAATCATTACACAAAATTACAAACTTTTACATGTACAAAATACAATAGTATATTTACAAGAAAAAGGCACACTCAGCAAGTTACAAGGAAGAAACATCACCATCCATTAGAGAATAAAAGATGAGATTTTCTGTTTTGGCCATTTTAGATGGCATCATAATGAATGGGCATTCAATATTTTGAGTGGTGGAAATTGTTACTTCATTCTTTTTGTTCATTTAAATAATTGCACCCCCTCTTGAAAACAAATGTTTGATTCCAAGGAGCCAGAATCATTATGCGGTGATCGTCACGCTGCGTAAATTACATTTGCATACAAACACAACATCCATGATGCAGTATAAATGTGCCGTTTACGCCTGTCAAATATTCGACTACACTGTGTAATTGAAGTGTGATATTTACTTCCAAGGACCTAACACAAAAGAAATTCTTTCAAACAAAGGTCCTTTGAAGCAGGGGTAGTTCTAGCACCCCACTTAGAAAACTGTGTAGGAAATTTCGCCGATTGAGGGCTGCTTATTAAATGACGTTGCGTGACGTCAGAATATTTGAGAATCAGACAGGTTGTTGAATCATTGGAAATTTGTATTTACATGTGTAGAAGCTGCATAAATTTCCCCACATGTGCAATCGTAAGAATAGGTGTAGCAAATAAACCATTCTATCATTGATGGCTACTTTCCGCGTCAAAATCGGAATTATGAGTGAAGTTTCAGAGGATTTACTGCATCGTTACGTATCTAGTTTTTCTCTCTTTGGCCTTTGATCGCTACAGTTTGACAAGTAATATTTTGAACTTATTTCCTTCTAATCATCTTTCAAACATTTTATCATAAGCCGACATTTTTTATGGCAAATCCTGAAGGTTTAACCTTTATACTCGTACCATATTTGACTTGCATTGGTTGTAATAAACTTGTGGTGTTTTCCATTATGCATAGATTCAACCCTTCGAAATTTTGACTGTTACTGCATGCCACCCTGGTTGAAGAAGCCCCGATCGGGAGATGTCTTACACAAGGCACGCTATATAGTGCTCATTAATTATGTTTGTAGCCTGAGTCCCCGGCCCTCATTCATAACTAACAAACATTGCGAATAAGTCCATAAGTTTTCAAAGACTGAATGATTTAGCGGATCAGTGAACGAAATATCACATAGCTTCAACGGCGAAGTTTTCATAGTGCACCCCTAATTCTCTGAAACTTGGGGTCCAGTAAGGGATCCACTGACTATTAATACAGAGAAAGTTAAATTTTAGGAGTCCAATGAGTTAAAATTGGTGGTCCAGGACCACAAAACGCAGGTTAGCACTACCCCTGCTTGGTTGTATAACAATGGGATTTATTCCGTGTTTGGCTTTATGACCAATGATGCGGTTCCTTTGAAATCCTCGGAAGTATAGGTCACACACAGTGGCGTACCGACCTGGGGGGATGGGGGGGCCAGGTTGGCAAGTTGCCCCCTCTGGCTCGAAAAAGCGCAGGATGATATGGACCAAAATATGCATTTTCATCCCTCTTTTACAGGGAATTTCAACCAATTCCAGCCTAAATTTGGGCAAAATTAACGGTAAATTCGGTGATGTTCGTGTGCTTGCACGCACACTCTATCACGTTAGATTTAATTGGAGCAAATCACCGGGACGACTTACAAATTTTGCCCCCTTGCGGGACGACATGGAAATTTTGCCCCCTGGTCACACCAACATGTCGTGTTGTTGGTACATGTGCATGTATGTATGTAATACATAAGTCCATGTTGGTGGGAAGTTGGGTTGCGAGACTGACCCCACTTTGCCTGATCGACCACAGAATTAGTAGTTTCTATGGAATAAGGGTGCATGTAAATACTGTACTTTAGTACGTAAAGGACGGTTGGAAGTTCTGAGTCGGGTCAGGCAACGAGGGGGTCACAAAAGTACAAAACCTACTAGGTTTGTGAAAAATTAAAAAAAATATAATTTATATTGCAATATTTTCATACAAACAATAAATCTCAACGATTTACTAATTTACTAGACAATAAACTATCATAAATCCATCATAAAAAAGGGACTTATATAACCAACGAAACAGATTCATAGGCGGATCCCACTCCTTTCTCATAGATAATAATATATGATTGTCTGATGACACACCGCCAGGTATTGTTGTCATGAACTATAGGCAGCAGCTTCGGCCAGTTTGAAGTTGACAAGTCCATGTTGTACCATGTTATAGCTCCACTTTAAGTGTCCAAATCGTCCCTGCAAAACAAACCATGGCAAAAAAAAGCATTACAGAAACATGATTTAAATGCCCCAGATTATACTTTCCATGATTTGTTGGTTACTCTGAAATACAATCACTAGGGTTTGGAAGTTTATTTGCTTCCTGATGGTCATGGTTAAAGATAATAGCACATTTTGAGAGTGCCCCAATTTCAAAAAAAACTAGAGATTTTTGACGTGATTGGTAATTGGAAATGTAAACTACAACTGTAAAATGGTTAAAGTAAAGCTCAAACTTCTTTATGTGGCACATAAGGAATTGTGGACTTGGAAGAATATTGGATCCGGATAATCATTCAAAGGTCACTGTAGAAAAGTAATTCCAATAGGAAATAGCCGCGGAAGTGCACTATGTACATGTCGAGCTAAAGGGAATAGAAAAATGCTAATGTGTTTGTAGACTTGGAAAGGCATTTGATAGGGTACCGAGGGAAATTGAGTGATGGAGTGGGCGATTGAAGAAAGAGAGAGAGATACAGAAGTAGTGGTCAGTAGCAGTGATGAGTTGTTATGAAGGAGTCAAAAAAAGAGTTGAGAGGGGGTCTGATTATTGTCGAGGGAGTTTGAGGTGGGTGGCGTGTGCATCAAGGTTCTGTACTTTCGCCATTTAATTTGCAATTGAGATTGATGTTGTCACAGAGAGTGCAAAGAAAGGTTGTTGAGTGAGATGTTGTATGCTGATGACCTGGTTTTAATGAGCGAGAGAATGGAGCGGGGATGAGAGGGGAAGTTTCGGAAAGGAAGACGGCTCTTGAGAGTAAGGGTCAGAAGGTAAACCTTGGGAAGACAAAAGTACTGGTGAGTGGGGTGGAGAGGGAGGTGGTTAGTGCGTAAGGAGACCCATGTGGCTGTGTGTGGGAGAGAGTAAAAGCAAAATTCAGTGTGGTGTGAGCAATGGATCCAGGGAGAGACCAAAGATGAAGAGAGGGACCCCTAGTTTGGCAAGAGATTTTGTGTGCAGAAGATGCGAGAAGGGAGCTGGAGGGATGATGGGGTGGAACGGAACAGGATGAGGTGGAGTCAGTGAAGGAGTTCAAATACATGGGGGTAAGGTAGTGGGGGCGTGGATGCGAGGTGGCTGGGAAGCGCGAGTGAGGTATGGGTGGGTGAAGTTTAGGGAATGTGGGAAGATGTGGCAAGGGAAAAAGATATCCTTGTGAAGTTGAAAGGAATGGTGTATAAGAGGTTGGTGAGACAGTGAGGTTGTATGGGAAGGAGACGTGGTGTCTGAGCGAAAATGGAGATGGGGATTCTGAGGAGGACGAGAGAGCAATGATTGCGAGTGGTGTGGTGTGAAGTTGCGGACAGGATGAAGACCTGAGGACTGATGCAGAAGTTGGGTTTGGAAGAGGTGATGGACAGGTTGGCGAAGGCAAATAGGTACGTTGGTATGGGCATGTGTTGAGGAAGGAATGACGAGATGTGTTAAGCAGGGCTTTCGAGTTTGAACGGGTGGGAGGTTTGAGGAGGAGGGGACGTCCAAATGGAGATGATGAAGCAAGTGGAGGAGGAGACGTAGGAGGGTGGTTGAGGATGGAGATGCATGAATCGGGTTGAAATGGAAAAAGGGAAGAAGAGGGCGGTGCTGCAAATGTGAGGTGAATTCCGGCCACACCCATGAAGGGGAAAAACCGCGATTAAAACGTTGGTTAGTAGTTAGTAGTAATGCTCATCCATAGTTTTCATTGGCAGGTTCAAGGTTAGTCATTTCATTAGAATGTGCTTATTTCATAATGGCAAGAGAGACAGAAATTTTCATATGCCAGCACTGCTTTAGCCAGAGGACAGGGAGCCCCGAATCAATTACAAAAATCCTTATTTTATGCCGGATGCACGTGATAAAATCTCACAAATTTGAAAATTGGGGGCAATCTTAAAAGTGCTATATTGGAATCATATGCAGGACGAGGTTCAAAGTATATGTTGGCAGAGGAGTATTATATATGCCCCATGATGATGTAAAGGAATAGTCTCTAGGTGAAAGTATGGCAATATATGTTACAACCCTCGTGAGGTGTAAGATTTGCCTATTGTCTACAGTTAGTGTACGAGTAAGTGAATATTACGAATCTAAAATGGCTACAAAAATTTGCTGGGGACAAGAGGAAGTGACGATCCCATTGAACTTGGTTCATCATGCCACAGCATTGTCAACTGATCAACCGCAAGTAACTATAACACAACCTACATGACTAGGTCTTGTGCCAAGATGCTCTTATGTTCCTTTATACACTGAAAAGTTTGTAATATATTGCATACCCTCAATAAGTACAAGGTCAGTGTAACTAGGGTTCGGATGCAAGCACCAAGGAAGATCCATGAAGGGTACTAAATTACAGTCCCAGGCGAAACTAGTCCGTGTTGACCATTATCCATGTTTTGAGGAGTCCAAGTGTGTTAAAATATCGGATCCCCAAACATGACAATTATAACATTGGATGATTTAACGCCCAATATTAATGGTCTCGCTATGAGTTTTAAAATCATCAGGGCGAGACGCGGTCGAGCCCAAGATTTTTTCAACTCATGAGCTCGACCAATTAATTTGGCTTAATCGATCCAATTTTATATCAAAATGGGTACTAACTCTAACCCTAAAACTAAACAAATGCCTCTAAGTGCCAGCTGAAATCATACCTCTCAAAGCTCTGTGGTCCATGGCACAACCAGCATACATGTAACTGCGATCTCTGCAAAAGAGAGAAAAGACACAAAAAAGAAACTGAATTTCGCGGTTCTCGGTCTTTCGCGCTCACTATATTCCAAAGAATATATGCTGTGGAGAGCCTCCCCATACCTTTGACCTTTGTACTTGAACTTTGAACAAACATATTAAGGGATCGCATGTGCACCTATGACAAAGTTTGGTTCCAATTGAAACTTCATTTCAATTTGCTAATTTTACATTTTTTATAGGAGAAGTCCCATTTTTCTTTTCAACTGACCTCATGACTTGCCCTTTCAACATGACCTTTGCGCTCATCAACATATGAGGGATCATTGTGCACTATGACAGAAGTTTGGTTCCAATTGAAGGTTAAACTTTTCATTGAGGTCAATTTTAAAAAAAAACTTAACAATTTTTGACACACACATCCCACCCCTCACACATACATACCCATGGCCCAACGATTGCTAAGTGGTCCTGCCAAGCTATGAGGCCTGCGCCCATAACAAAACCTAAATGCGAAGGAGTGTTATTTGGACATTTCACCCACAAGGAAAGCACACCCAAAATGAATGCCACAGATGCCTGCTAGGCATTTACATCCTCCGAAACTTGTGCCAATACCTGCCTGTTGTACTTGGGGCAGTAATGTTTTGCCTCAGGATAAAGTAGAGGGTAATAGCCCAACTGGCACACATAAGCCACATCCGTAATAGTACCCCTAGCCACGCCCACCCGTAAATACGTTATTTTCAGAAGTACTATTTGCAGCTCAGAGGTACTATTTAAGGCGCGTATTCCGCGTAACCTACTGCAATTGCGTTAGTGCGTCCCCATTTGCACCCCGTAGTGGATTGCAATATTTGGACTACCACATTCATTCACAAGATACATCGTTTGACATGAATTTATTGAATGAAAAATGGATTTTTGTTTTTTCATTGTTAACTGGAAATTTTATTAAATGAAGTAGATAAACAAATAATACCACTCTATTCGAGTCTTGCTCAAAACTTGGTCCCATCAGTGACTACATTAGTGTATTTTGCTTCGGGCTGTGCCCCTCAGCAAAATAGCACTAATGTAGTCACCCCTCGGGACCAAGTTTTAACCATAACTCTCATGTCAGTATATATTTGTATAATGTTTACTTTCTTCTTCCTTTGTTCTCTTTCTATATAAACATATAAAACGGAGTTTTCTGGAACTGACCCATCTGACACACGTATGAATCGAAAACCTTCACAGAATGAAGCACAGGTTTTCAGAAAAAAGTGTGTCAGATGGGTCAGGTTAAGGAAACTCCCTATAAAGACCGCTTTTTAATGAACTTACTTGCAGTTTGACTATTTGGATTGGAAAAAAACATGACACCATTGTGGTATAATAATCCTGCTGCTACAGCTGAGTCATTTAGTGCGGGGTCAAAGGACACATACTCTGCAGGAAGCGTGTTGCCACCATCATAACTTCTGGCTATCATACGACACTTGCAGTGATAGTGGTCCTGATTTCGGACGTTAATGCAGGAGTGATCCATCTGGCATCCGCAACTGGCGGAATTACAAAAAAGTAAAGCTTGTCAGGCATTGTCAGTGCACGAATGGTGGAGGAATCCTGAGGGCTCTCCACCTTTGTTTGATTGGTGTAAGTACTTGAGAAAGTACCAATTTATGTGAATGGAGTGTGTGTTATTCAGTATATGCCATATGCAATGAAACTGTGTATATCAAGCAATGGGCACTGAAGACTCCTGTTGAAACCAAGCAACACCCCCCCCCAAATCACAGGCAGTGTATATTGTTTGTTCACCGCCTTATTTTACAAGTAACACCAAGCATCAGCAAAATTAATTTCACTTCTTCAGGCACTATCAACACAGTGCTGGCACTGAGCTTGCTTGACTCACATTCACTAAACACTATGTTCTCTTCGTGCCGGCTCAGTAATTTATCTACTTAAACAATCAAGCTTACATGGGGAGGTGAAATTAATAGGATACACCTCAGCATGGACATTGTGTGGAGGTAATTTACCAAGCAGCATATACACAAAGCAGCAGCAAGATTTTATTCAAAAGCACTAGTTACTACTGAGCTGCACAAAGGAACAACTTGGCAGTGGGTGCTGATCTATGCTGCTGTCTCTGTTGAGGCTTATTACCGTTTTCAGCTGTGACACTATTTACAAACACCCTATGTGCATTACCTGACATTTCACGGGTTAAAATCACCTGTCTTTTTGGCTTTGTTATAAGTGTATAACTATAGCAATGCACCACCACGTCTCCATACTTTCATGGTCAATCGGCTCATGCAGGTGCAGACCACCCATCTCCCTCCAGTGTGCTGTGTCCACACACTATGAGACGGCCTTTGTTTGGAGGAACTTTTCTGAAAAAAAGAAGACATTTTATTTCCTCTTTCATTTATTTCTTTTAATGCAACTTTTAAGCATCAAAATGTTGAAAAGCAGAAAGGGACAATATAAGTGCGTGTTCCGATCGTCTTTGGGACCCCCATGGATTTACCCGGAAGTAGTATCGATTTTGATATCATATGAAAGGCCGTATTTTTCTCATTGTCCCGTCTGAACTTTGAGCCCTCAACTATCCATTTCATTCCCAGATATAAAAAAAACCACCGTTTAGTGGTTAACCATCAATATTAGCACATATTGAAATAGGGCTATGCAACATGCATTATTGCGTCACGCAGCCAAAACTGCAGGTTCTTTCCCACAGTACTTGATGTGGGTATTGCAAGTTGCCAGGCTCTCATATCATAGAGAACACAATACCCCATAAATCATAACAAGCACCCTTAACAGGTACTATTTTTTCAGAGTTTAATTAAAATTAGGGTACACACATGTATTTTAAAGATTTCCTAGTTAAGAAACATGCATATACCTTCATTATAATCACATGCTTATAAGCCCCTTGAGGATGTGATCAAAGAAGCATGTTACCTCATAGGAGGACAAATTACCCAGGCCAGGTCTCATCCGAGCTCCAGGGTTCCAAAGTGATCCTATAAAACAGAAGAAAGAAATGTTGCCCTATCTTTGCACATAACCTTTTAAATGGGACAACCCTATGTGAGATAATTCAAAGACAATGTGCCAACCATCTGAGATCACATACAATTGCAATGAATATCCAATTTGAGACCACAAATTAATTTCAAATTTTCAAGTCTGCAGTGAGGCTCACGTCAAGTTGCATACGTACCCCGTGGGTATTCAATTTTGAGAAAGTGCCATGTGCTGGATTAAATTCTGCCTCACTGGGCCTGTTTCCATTGCATGGGACAAACATCATGCTGCTCCCTAATCCTGTATAACAAAAAAAATATTGCGGTCCTCTCATTGGACCGCTTGTGTCACATGCTGTCGCGGTTTTGGAATGATAGGCTTCATATCGAGGGTTTACAAACAGAAGGACGGTAACTCACTTTTTGGTGATTTTGAGGTTTTGGTACCAAAAAAATCGGTAACACCTACAGATCTTAAAACCTGACCCTTAACTCAATCTAGCTCCTCATTGCCTCTAAAGCAAAATAACACTTAACCACATCTCAATGGTGCCCACTTTGTTTACTAACAGAAAGCTTAACTCTGAGTTAACGACTTCTGATGGTAATCTGTATTTGGCCCACACATGCTTTGGCTTCATAGCTTTGCATAATGCCAGAATTTCACAGCTTTTAACTCCTTATCCCCTTATATTGTGATTTCTTTTAAAAACATTCCAAAGGGATGACATTCTTAATTTATTATTTATTTATTTATTTATTTTTTTATTTATTTATTACAATTTAGAGGACCGAGACCTCAGAGGTATACCCAACAGTGGTTAACCACTCTACTAGGGGTATCCCTCGAAACTGACCAGAACGGCTTGGGACAATCAGGGGTTACCACCCTACTCTTCTCGAAACTGACTGTGATATACATGTACAGGTATGACTCTCTGTACATGGGACCGGCGGCTTAACGTCCCCTCCGAAGGATGGGATATTCTCGTGGTTCATTTGCCCAAGTCCAAATGAACCACGGGGAGAGCGGAATTCTAGTTTTTAATCAATAGTTCTTATACAAATTAAATCCAGAATTTAGTACCCGATTAAATCCCAGCTAGTGGCCCTACCGGGGTTTGAACCGGGGACCTCCTGCACCAAAGGCGAATATCCTAACCAGTGGGCCACGCTCTCCCTCTGATTGAAATAATGTGTCAATCACAGGCATGATTGAAGATGTAACTCACAGATTACCGTTTTCAGTTACAATCAGAAGGACGTAACTCAGCACTTAAAAGAAATATTAAAGAATTTCTTTAATTCTGCTGTTCATAATTAAAAATTGTTCTTTGTTTACTAAAGTTTATATAATGTTTGCTTACAGTACCATATATAAGCTTTATGAGATGTTTACATTTTGAGTAATGAATAGATTTGCTTAGTAAATATTACACATCACATTTCTCAAAAGCAGTATTTTTGAGTTACGGCTTTCTGATTGTCAACCCTCGATATGACCTTTGACATAGACATGTAGCCTTTGACCTTACAGTGGAACTCTTGACCTTGACAGGTAACAGTTGACTTGACATGTAACCTTTGACCTTGACACATAATTTGACCTTTGAACTTGACATGTAACCTTTGACCTTGCCATGTAACCGTTGACCTGACATGTAACCTTTGACCTTGACATGTTACCTTTGACCTGCATGTAACTTTGCACCTCTGAACAAATGAAGGTTTGCAAGTAATATCATAAACCAAGTTGGGTTCCAATTGAACTTCAAATTTTCAATTCGGGTCAATTTTACATCTTACAACTTGACCTCATATGACCTTTGACCTAGGTATGTGACCTTTGACCTCATCAACAAATGCAGGATCCCAGGTTGCACCTATGACTAAAGTTTGGTTTGAATCCATTGAAGTATGTTGATATTACAGGCAAATGTTAACCCTTTTTCACATCAACAACAGAAATCCTCAACATCAACAACAGACTACAACAACAGTGGACAAAGTGATCCCTACATGTGTCTTCCTGTCTTATTAAGGCAGGCGACACAAAATGAGAACTATTCTTGCCTCAAGAAAACTTGACTTACAACCTTACTTGTATGCCATATCCAGGACCAGGAGACAAACATTTTTATTGCCAACGCTCGACCACATTCACAGCTTTTTCCAGGTTATACCTCATCGTACTTTTCACCATAAGCACATGATCATTGCATTTTGGTATTATTGCAATGCCTAGAAGAGGAAAAAGAAGGATTTGATATTCATCCACAATAATCACCCGAGACGAGGCCATCAAAGAAGGAAGCCATCATTAGAAAAACTGCTGAGGTGTCCAGTTGTATACATGAAAAGCAAAGATAATATTGATATTGCTGATGTTCTTCAACAAATTTCCTGAGCTAAAGAGGATGGCTGATTTAGTATAAAAGTTTTCACTGATGAATAACTGCCTTACCCCCACAACTCCACCGTAAGGTTTTCATGCGATATTTCAAGCGTTTTAGTGAGAGACTAAATGGAATTTATAAGCCCAATAAAATTAATATTGGTCAACCAAAAGGGGCACATTTTCATCATAACTATCAAACCAAACATCCTTTGCGCTAAGATTACACAGGGTACTGAGAAAAAATAGTGGGTTTCTTCAGACATCAACATTTTGACCATTCAGGTAAATATGGCGATCTGGGACTGGGACGAGGTATTAGTGACCCCAGGCCATGGCCCCTGTCTAAACACATGATTTGGTATATTGATTAGATTCAGATTTTTTTGAACTTCAACATCACAGCACTGTATGACAATAAGGTTAAGTATAAACATAATAATAATTTTTTTAATTTTTTTAATTTTTTTAATTTTTTTATTTATTTTGCAAAACAAATTAGATTTAAAGGGGCATTTTGTGATCCACAGGCTCATCCCACCCAAATTATCATCTGAAGGGTTGGTCTAAGCATAGTTGCATGCCAAAAGATTAGTTCTGCTCTTGAAGAAATTAGTAATTTTGAATTTTCTGTCTGTAAATGGACCAAATTACATAACAGTGGTTTATGGGGCAGTTGTTATGCAAACATTTGGCATAAGAGTGAGCTGGCTTCACCAACTTCAACAACAGTCAGGCTACTGCCTCTATGCAAGAAGCAGGGTTTGAAAATGGAAACGACCACATATACTGTATGAGGTGTAGTAATTGACCAGGGTCCAATTTTGTGGTAGGGTACAAGCAGCGCTGACAAGACTTATTTGGAACTTTGGCATCAAAACATGGGTGGTTTCCATAAGGTGACCAATCGACCCCACTTTTTTCTGACACTTCATGAATTCAGAAACCTTAACAAATAAGATGGTTTCTTCTGTGGAAGGGTTTCCGATTTCATAATTGTCAGAAAAAGTGAGTCCGCGGGTTACCTTACAGAAACACCCTTAAAACACTGCTAGGGAGTTAGCAAGGGCTTGAAATACGATTTCAGATCCAGAAAAAGCAATTTTTGGTGTTTTGTAACATTTTATTTTTGCCCCTGGTCTATAAAATGTTACATAGTTTGTTCAGAACAGGGGCATTTTGCCTTTAGCAAATGGGTACATTTGCCCCGGCTTAGTTCAGCCTGTTGAGTGTGGAGGGTTACTGATGACCCCTTATATGTACAGGAAAAACAGAAAAAACACTGCAACATGAGACAATTTGTACATGTCAGCAGCAATACAATCCGAAATAAAACCACCCAAAATTAACCCTAACCCGGACCGTGTGGTTTTGCCGACATCGTCCCAAATGCAACGAGAAGCATTCTATTTTAATTTTGTTAAACGGCCCAGATCCATGAAACAAATTTTGCGTTTCATTGCATCTCGGACCTTTTCCCGTCACATGGAATAAGTAGCGTACAGTCGTTAACGTCCGAGATGCAATGATAAACATCGCGTCATTTTTTCCGGAAAGACGTCCAGATGCAACGAAAACACGTGTCATTTCTGGAAAGACGTCCCAGATGCAACGATAAACACTCCGCGTCATTTTCCGGAAAGACTTCGCCGGATGAACTAGAAGCATCGCGTGCGAATGCCATGAGAACATTGGCGGCCTTCTGCGGGCAAACCGTCCGAGATGCAATGAAAAAGCATCGCATCATATTTCGCGGAAAGACGTCCGCAGATGCAACGAAACACACAGTCATTTGCAGGAAAGAACGCCCCCCATATGCAACGAGAACACGCGTCAATTTTCCGGAAAGAACGTCCTCAGATGCAACGAGAACACGCGTCATTTTCCGGGAAGACGTCCCCCAATGCAATTAGTGCAATGAAGTCATTTTCACGAAAAAATAGTTGGTTGACAAGCCGAGATTCACAGAGAACATTTTCCGACCGGTACCACGGTTTCGTTAATTGCCTCTCATTGCATCTGGTGCGGGTTAGGGTTAAAGACTGACTCAGAGATTTCGGAATATAATTACTTTGTGTAGTAATTAAAAATAGTCATCTAAAACTAAAGATAGTCACCTAAAATGCTTAATTCCAAAGTTAGAGATGAATCGGATCTTCCGTTTCCATGCAGTAAACACTTATGCACAGTATAACAGTGCTATAGGATACCGTGTATAACAAAAATTCCAGATCCGGAATTTTATAACAAAGTTGTGATTTTCTATATGAAGGACTTCGATTTGAGCTTAGTTATTTCACACCATGGTTAGTATATGGACAGGCATTATGTATGCAAAAAACATGATTTGTTTGAAAAATGAGTGCGCCCTCATCGGGAAATCTCTGAGTCAGCCTTTAAGCGATACATATTTCTGTAACCGACCCATGTGACATACTTTTTTTCTGACACACTTATGAATTCGGAAACCTTTCACAGAATAAAGCACAGGTTTATCCTGTTAAGAAAAGTATGTCAGATGGGTCAGGTTACGGAAACTCCCATACATACCACCATCTGTAGATCTTCTAATTGCCAAAAATTTTGGTCCGGCATCTGAACCTCCATATTTCCTGGCTTCCACTGCTGCTATCAAGTTGCCATTTGGCGTGTAGCTTATGACAGGTATGCGATAGAGAGCGACATCATCCATGCCAGACTCCCACAATGCTTCCTCAAGCACAGGGAATGGATTCACCTGCAGATGAAGGAATGTGAAATGTTAGAGGGCTTGAGGTTGATGAATATAATAACCGAGCCAAGACTGAGTGAATTTCGCTGCCTAACAGTATACGCGCATATACATGTACAGACCTGTGACAGAATCTTATACTTGGGCCAAGCTGAAGAAAACTAGCAAAAGCAATCACAGATGTATAATTTCCAATGTTCACCATTGCAGACGTAAATGTATGTTGTGGGGGGGGGGGGGGACTGTCAATCGCATTGAATTCATACAAAGGCTATTCAAAAGTAATAACAAAGACAAGCAATAGTGGGCTACGAAGGGTCAGCCCATGTACTTGCACTAGACTTAGGTCGGGAAAAAGCTGAGACCTCAAAAAAATGACAAAAATTGAATACCATGTTGCAAAATTTGGAACCTAATGAAATTACAATGCCAGAAGTAGGAAATTTCAAAACCAAATATTCCGATCTTCCTAACAAAACAGGGTTCGTACACCCAGTTCCTTCCAAAATTCAAGGATTTTTCAAGGACTTTCAAGGCTCTAAATGAGCTAATTTCAAGGATCTATGTTGTAACTAATGTTGTACGATTTTCTGTATTTCGTATCGAAAATGATGCAGTATGGGCGGCGTTTTCACACAAAAAACTACCAGAAATGGTCGCGTCCGTGAATACATTGTACCCCATTCAGAAATTGTAAGATTATTTATCGTTATTGGTATCACAGCCGGTCTGACAGACCCTTGAAGGATATGTCGGTAGAAAAATAAGTCCATATGGAGAATTATATGAAAGAGAAGAAAGGTCAAAATTAAAGGATCAATAGCTTGAAAACAAGGGAGCCATCTATATACATTGTACAAAGTTTCTGCCTATGACCTCGAGAGCTCTTTTAAATTACTGATTTCTGAAAAAAATATGGACAAGAGTTCACAATCTTGATAGTTCCCCCCTTTAAGGAACTGTTAGTATGAACAACAGTCAATAGGAAATAGTGTTTAGCTTTGTAGTACATTAAAAATGAACTAAAGTATAAACTTTTAAAGGACTATAACCTTGAAAATGAGCTACTATATTACATAGGACGGCATCATGAGATTAGAGCTCTTTAAAAATACAGTGTTTCTAGAAAAAGGGGTTCTCGAAACACAAGTCTTGCCTGCTTTTGCGAGCATTAATTGTACGACAAAAGAAGCACACCAGAGTGCAACTCTGGTGCGAGTCAGGGTGTCCCACAAAAAGTGTGCAAGCAGATAAACTCCAATTTCTTAACAAGTTTTACTTCCCACTATTTCATGACACACCCTAGGGGTAAAACAAGGGGCCATGTGTGGAGAAATTAATTGGAAAGTGAAATTTACATCCACCACGAGAAGAAGTCAGAGAGATTAGTAAAGTAGACAAGGGTTTGTGAATCATAGTATCTATTGAATGACTGATCAGTTCTAACCTGGGAAAACAAAAAAGTTGGGGTCCCAACATTTTCCATGTGGAGATATTAATCATGAGAAAGTCCTCAACAAGAGCATAACTTAAGATGTTTAGAGTAGCACCCCCGGGTTTGCATTCTTTGATCGTTTCTATACCTCTCACTCTTTCAATTTGCCACCACCCTAGGGTAAACAACATTTTCCTTGGGAGATATTAATCTTGAAAAGTCCACCCACATGAGCAACAAGTAAGCGAGTTTAGGAGTAAAGAACCCCGAGTTTGCATTATAGTATCTAGACTTCTCACTCTTTAATTGGATACCACCATAGAGGTCCAAACACTTCCGTTTGGGAGATAGTAATCTTGAAATGTCCCCAAATAATCTAACCAAAAAAGAGATGGTAGGAGTAGTACCCACGGGTTGAATTATTGTCTGGCTTTATTTCCGCTCTTTCATGTGACCCAACCCAGGGGTCCACAACATGGTCCATTGTAGAGATATTATTAATCATGAAAAGTCATGCAAAAAATCCCTTAACAATTCACTAAATTTGTAAAAAATATGAAAATTTATTCCTTTGGCAACACTATTTTTGAAAAAAAGCATGTGACCACATTTAAATTTGAGTCGCCTACGGTGTCCAAAAAGCGGAATGCACCAATTTTGCGTATTTTCCCTTTTTCCAAGAATGAAAAAGGCTGCCAACCCAAAGACTGACCAGAAACTAGAAAATCAGGTCAATGAAAACATGTCACTGATCTAGCTATATTGCTGTTAATACCTTGTTGTGGTGTCTCCCCCTTTTGATAAGTCTTTTTTTTTTTTTTTTTTTTTTTTTTTTTTAAAAACAAATCACACACAGACCATATAATGCAAATTAAACACCGGGTAACCTAATTTATTGTAAGGTAAACAAATCCGAATCACAATGCTTTTTGAAAGGTGTAGTATTTCACAATGACCATTGACAACCTGAGAAAATTTGGTTGAATGGACCAAGCATTTAGCATTAAGTTGCAATTTTAAATAATCAAAGAATGCCCCTTTAAGTGGCAAACATGCATTTGACCACAATACATTCACACAAAAGATGTTACCATAGAGTAGTCTCAGGTAGGAAGGGATTTTGCATATCCAATGTTACCATTAAGCGATACAGCAATTACGCATATTTAATTAGATCAATTGCTCAAACAATGCCCCTTAATTGATCCACTTGCACTTGACCGCAATTGTGATTCATACAAAAGATGTTACGGATTAGAAGTCTCATGTAGCGAAGGAATTTTGCATATCCAATGTACAATTTCAGTGGATACGCATATGCATATTTTAATTAGATTCAATGTATCAAAAAATGCCTTTAATCGGCCCACATGCACTGTGGACCCCAATTATGTTCACCCAAAAGATGCATGCATAGTATTCTTCAGGCAGCGAAGGAAGTTTGGCCTATCCGATGTAGTTTCAGCGATACAGTAATTACATGTAAGTAGCTATTGCAATACTAAGACGCCTGTATCACACACGTTCCAAAATTGCAAAAAACAGATGCGCACCATGCTAGGCTTTCATGCAGTGAAGAATTTTCCGTATCCAAATGTACCGTTTCAAAATTATAGCAATACGTGTTTTGCATATTAATTAGCTCATTTGCCATACGTAATTTGCCCGAAAATACGCCCGAAATTTCTAATTCAGTTCGAGCACTCTCCAGCCCGCTCCCACCCACCAAGTTACATTTCATACGCCTTTACGGAACTCCAGAAAAAAACTGTACACAAGCCTTGCGGAAAAAGTTTCGTTAATTATGCAAATAGATACTTAATTTGCAATTTTACGCCCAAAATCTAATCAGGTCGAGAAACTCGTGGACACGCTTGCTTTCCAACAAGGTACATCATCATAGCCCTTAGGAACTCCAGATTAAAACGTACAAAAGCCCGTGAACACGGACGTCAGGCAGACCAGACAGCATGACAGACAGAAAGACAGACAGACAGACAGACAGACAGACGGACAAGTTAACGAAGGTATACTTGTGTGACAGACAGACAGACAACAGTACAGACAGACAGACAGAAAAGTGATTAACAAGCCTGCCAAACAAAGTAAGGCGAGGACCAAAAATGGACAAAGCTCGTGCCATATGACCGCCCCATCTAAGGAACTGGTCAGTAGGAACTAAAGTCCATATGGAGAATTATATGAAAAGAAAGGTCAAAATTAAAGGTCATAGCTTGAAACACTGAGCCATATAATACATTGTCAAAGTTCTGGCATTCATGAGAGAGCTCTTTAAGTTACTGCTTTCCTGAAAAAAAATATGGCGGAGTTCTGCCATCTGATAGTTCCCCCTTTAAAGAACTTCCAGTATCAATAAGGAAAATATTGTAGTAAGAAAGTAGTAAGTTAACATGAACTTAAAAGTCTAAATAGTCAAGGGGACTATGGAATCCGTGGGATTTCAAGGATTAAAGCATCAACCTACTTAGATGTCTTAAGTAGGTCCCAGAGAACAAGAATTAGTTTTGATGGAGAATTCTCAGTGGTGGCAGATGGCGGCCATCTTGTTTTTAAAATGGCTGCCATTTGTGTATATGAGGTTTTCAAATCATAAATCGAGTTGTGAATGTGCTAGGAAGCTAGGTTTGGTGCCAAAACAAGTTCTCTGGTTTTTTGGAAAATGGAGATAAAGAAGAGGAACTGAAGACTGGCAGCGTTTGTTTTCAAAATGGATGCCCAATACCATGTTTATTGTAATTTTTAGCAGTATTCAGTGAGTTATGCAAGTGATATTATGTTTGGTAGCACCGTCCCATTAACTAGTCAAGATGTAATTAACAGATGTTTTGTGATTTGTAAGAGTAAAGTGATTCTTTCATCCATCTTCGTATAATTGTGCTATTCAAAAAATGGCAGCCATTATGACATTATAAAAGTTATTTTGTGTGTATTTCTTGCATATAAGTATTCATGTGCATTTTTCAGCAGACTGGAATCTAGTAGCTCTGATCGGGTTGAGTGGCGATGAGAGCAAATGTATTCTCATATAACATACAAACATCAGACTAACTTTGTACTCTATCTCTTAACCCAATATTTTTTTTTTGGCACACATGTTTTCCAAGGGGTGGTTGCCCCCCCCCCCATGCTTAGGATTTTGAACAAAAATAGGCGAAAATCCAACTTTGCATTATGAAAGGTAGAAATGTTGATTTCCATGCAGTTTTCAGCTTTAAAGGTTGGCAATTGACTAGTTTTTAAACATAAATTCAAATTTGTAGAGCTATACTAATCAGAATATTGTACCATAAAAGTGTATCATAAATTATCCTTGGGTGGCAACCCCCCACCCCCACTCATTGACTTTGACGGCATACCTAGGTACTACCTTTACAAAAAAAATCGCTAAAATTACCAAAAAGAATAAGAAAACAATTACCTGGAAGCATTTTACGAAAGCTTTTGGCGTTTTAACGCACCGGAGGAAAGTTCACTGGGGTGCCACCCCCTTGGTAAGATGAGGACTAAACAAGATAACAAAAACACTGTCACAATGTACATAGAACAACCCATAATCACACCACTGTAGAACTGTAGAGCAGTCTATTTTGTATGCAACATTTAAAGCTTCCTGAAGGGTAGTCCAGTGAGTGTTGTATTAGAGCTAGATGTGGAGTGTTCTATTTGGTATGAGATCTTTAACACTGCACTGTGTAGTTGTTTAATTGGTATGATTCCCACAAATATGATTTATCAAGAACAAGCTCACTATTATAATTCACTTTGCACAAGTCATATAGACCAGATACGCAGATGTGCCTGCAAAACAGCACAGTGAGCATATTTTAAACTTCTTTAAAAGTGCACTTTGGAGTTGTTTAATTGGTCTGAGCGGGGTATGGAGCCCACATGATTTATCAAGAGCAAGCTTACCAGCATTCCACTTTGTGTTTATTCTTTGTTTACCACAATGTTATAGGTTCTCTATATCATGATTGTCATCCTCATCTGCCAGGAGGGGGACATTGGTTAGGTCCCCGATTTCTTGAATTCATCAGACTCGATGGGACATCCAGTAAGTTCTCTAAAGTTCAGTCCATTATACATTTGCACTAATTGTTGGCACATCAAGACTTGGCACAATCACACTTCGCCAAATGAATTATTGCATCTGGAGCAGGAGGCAAATATGTCATCACTGGCTTGAATTTGTCATCGACTAAATCCCATCCGTAGTAATTGGGTCGCCATAACTCAGAATTTGATAAAATGTCATTGTACCTAATCATCGCCGTAGTGGTATTCGCATGGTAGTTAATTAGTAAAAGTGCTGCTGCTGTGGAGGCAGACCATACGACTGTGCCTGTTTCTTGCCTTGTTGTTACTTGGCGTGACCAAACAAAATCCTCACATCAAGAAATACAAGGTCTTGTCAGCATCCAAAACAGATACCATCGTGCATGCTACATTTGTTTAAAATTCCGTACGAGGTAAATACAACTGACACACAAATGCTTTGATGGCAAGCTAATAGGATTGCTTCAGATGGTGTTCGTGCCACTCCAAGCTGTGAAAGGGCATATACCGTGTCAACATCAGCTTTTCCTTGCAAGGAAATCTCCCAGTGACATCTGCCCATGATAGTGCATGGAAACCGGGAAGAAATGCGGCCTTCTGAGCACCCATAGCATTGTAAATAGGGGCACATGGTCTTCTTCTATATACTCCTGCGACAAAACATGTATCTATATAGAGGTGTGGGTAGCGCAGAATGGTTAGTAGAAAGGACGTCTGTGTATGGTGAATAAATTGTAACAGACGTAGCATCAATTTATTTTGTAGCATTTAAACTATGGAGAATGAGCTTTGTGTGTGCTTCTTGGATGCTGGTGAGACCTTCAATTTCTCGATGTGTGGATTTACAAGGCAAGAAACAGGCACAATCAGAGGGTCGGTCGGCCTCCGACTAGACTTTACCAGCTATCATGCGAGCCCACTACCACTCAATGTTTTAATACAATGAGAGTGTACCAAATTCGAAGTTACCCCAGCCCAATCACTACGGGTCGGATTAGGTGAATAGCAAATTCAAGCCAGTGATGACATCTTTGCCTCCTTCTCCAGATGCAGTAATTCATTTGGTGAAGTGTGATTTGCCAAGTTTTGATGTGCCAATAATTTGTGCAGATGTGGAAAGAATGGACTATTCTGTACAGAACAGATGCTTCATCGAGTCTGATGAATGCAAGAATGCAGAAAGAGGGGACCTAACCAATGCCCACACTGTTAAAAATGACCGTAAAACATCGTTTTAAGTGGCAGTTGGGACTCACAATGTGCAAATAACTGTACAAAATGTCATTTTAACTCCTGTGAGTCCCAGCTGCCAGTTAAAACAATGTTTTTTATGGTCATTTTTAACAGTAAATCATAAAAGTTGATGATGACGACAGTGATAGAAAACTTAACATTGTGGTAAAACATAGAATTCAAACAAAGTGGAAAATTGCTCTTGATACATCAATATTTATATATTAAACAACCCCACAGTGCACTTTTAAAGAAGTGTAATATCTACATCTACCTCATCTGATCTGCTATGATGACTCATGCACATGGATTATAGTGCGCTTGTTCTTGATAAATCAACATTTGTTGGACTCATACCAATTAAACAATTCCATAATGTACTTTTAAAGAACTCATACCAAATAGACTACTCCACATCCAGCACTCAAGTACAACACTCATGGACTGCACTATAGTTCTACAGTGGTGTAATCATGAGTTGTTCTAATGTATATAGGGCAGTTTCACGCTTTATTCCGTTGTTGTCTGTGGAGCCGGAATTTTTACATCGATATAAAAGGAGATATAATCCGAGCTCCATAGACGGCAATGAATAATGCGTGTGTAAAAAGTCATCTGAATCAAGTGCCCCATTCTTTACTGTTGTAGGTGGAACTATGAGTCCGGCCGAGGACTATCAAAATTCTGCACGAGCCAATAGATGTACAAGTATCTGCCTGAACCGTGTTGATATCACTGTATCGTGAAAAGCTAAAATCCACCAAGGCATTAGAGTCTAGCATAAATGCCATAATGAATAAATTATAATGAAAACAAAAAAAAGTATACCAAAAAAATGACTTTTACAGTGTATCATGGCAGCCATTTTGAACTACAAATTATACAGATGGAATTGGAAGATTACAATTTTACTTCAAAACATCTTTATATATACACCGTGACTTAGTTAATGGGGAAGACTGTGCAACCAAAATAAATTGGTATGAAACTCAACACTGATTTACTGATGAAAACGTACAATAAACATGGTTAATTGGGCAGCCAATTTGAAAAACAAAATGGATGCAGTCTTAATGTTCATCTTCTAAACTAGCTTTATCCTTTCCAGACTGTTGGCGTGTTTAATATAAAGTTTGGCACCAATACTAAGCTTCTAGCACATTCAACAACTCGAGTTATGTTGAAATATACAAAGAGGCACCATTTTGGAAAAATCAAGATGGCCACCATCTGCCACCCCTGGGAATTCTCCATCAAAACTGTTCTTGTTCTCTGGGACCTACTCAAGCGGTGTATACTAGGTGTGATGATTAATATTGAAATCCCAAGGGACTTCATATCAAACCACAGTACCCCTGCCTAAACTTTAAGGATCATAACTTGAAAACGAGCGACCTATGTACAGAAAACGGCATAATGAGATAGAGCTATTTAACATACCGCTTTTCCTAAAAAATGGACAGAGCTCGTGCCGTCTGACAGACCCCATTCAGGAAACTGATCAGTGAGGGGAAATTAGTCCATATGGAGTATTTTTTTATAAAGTGCAGGGAAAATAGTCTAAAACGTTCAATGAGTTCTTAACTTGAAAAACAACTATAACCAATATTTTGTGTAGGTCTAACCCTTTGACCTCTTGCAGTTGAATAGTAACTAAAATACCTTCGGAAGACATTTAGCATACAGAGTTAAATGGTTAATCAAGATATTAAAACTAAAGAGGCCCAGACGATTGAGAGGACAACAAAAAAGTGGTACCGGTCGGAAAATGTTTCAGTTGTATCTCGGCCGTCCAAACAATATTTGTGTAGCGCAAATGACTCTCATTGCACCTCTTGCATCTGGGCAGTATTCCGGAAAAATGAAGCGATGCTCCTCGTTGCATCTGGGCCGTCTTTACGGAAAAATGAAGGATGTTCATCGGTGAATCGGGGACGTCTTGGCGGAACATGACGCGATGTTCATCGTTGCATATGGGACGTCTTCCGGGAAAATGACGCGATCGTCCCTCGTTTGCATCGGACGGATTGCCCGCAGAAGATCGAAACTTGGCAAAATGCCTATAGTTGCATCTGGGACGATTTGCCGCAGAAGAGCAGACACTTGGCACAATGGTCTCATTGCATCGGGGATGTCTTCCGGGGACAAATGACGCGATTTCCTTCGTTATATCTGGGCACGATTTGACACGACAGAAGACGAAATTGGGCAATGTTTCTCATTGCATTGGACGACTTCCGGGAGAAAAGACGCTTGTTTTTCATTGCATTTGGGTCGTTTACCGGCTAGCAGATGCAAACAAAGTAGAGGAAGTCAGATTCATACAAAAACTATTTTGCATGAACCCAATTGCTCTCCTTTTTCAAAGTTCAACAGCCGTGCCCTGCCACGTCTTTGTGATAAAAAAAGTGACACCGGCCGAAAGTTGATGATAAGTTCTTGCCAAGCCTTACGCTTTTGCTACACTATTTGGCAACGAATTACCCTCAATTTTGGCCGTTTGTTCGCTTGTTTTGTAACAACGACTGCGTGGCCCGGCACGTTTGGACTGTTGTTTTTTAAAACCGTCAACTGCCATGGCCCTGATCGGCTGTCTAACAAAATGTAACCTCTCAAAACCGAACTAATTGCCAAGGTCCGGCCCGGGATCAAACCGCAAAACCGCTTACCCCTACCTTTAGCGCACGCTTTCCCGCTAAATACCAATGAACGGTCCGCTCTAGACTTTTTGTCATTTTTTTTTTTCCCGCCCAACAGTGTCCTATTGGATCTTGGTGCTCTCTTGGCAAAAGCAAGGAACGGGTCATTTTCCCTGTCTTTGCTTATTTTAACTGCGTGACAAACAACGGTCCCTCATTGACTTAGTCTTTTTTTCACCCTCATTGTACCATGGGTCTAGTGTGATCTTTCACGTCAGACCCACCATCCCTCTTATATATATATACGATTCTGGTCCCAGCCAGGCCCCAGCCGCTACAGGCCGTCTTTTCTGAACCTCTGCGCATGTTCCATTTTTTGGTACACAACGCAATGTAAACCTACCAAAAAGCCGTCCTAATCAAAATCCCATATTTCGCATACGGCACACCGTCATTTTTAAGCTCTCCCCAGCGGATCTCCGCTCTCGGTAAATCACCCACTAGTGGGACAATACCGGGTCTACTTCCGAAACAAATGTTGGCACAAAGTTTCCTACCCAATCAGCCTACAAATACAGCCAAGGGCCGGGCCGGCCCGTGATCAAACCGGAACCGCTTAGCCCCTCCTTAGCTTCCCTTTCCTGCTAAAGATCAAAGGATCAGGCCTCTGTCACTTTATTAACTCTTTCCACGGGAGCCGTCCTCGTTAAAATCACCCACTATGGGAACATGCCGGGTCTGCTGCTGTAAAACAATGTTGGCGCAAAGTGTACTACCCAATCAGTCGACAAATACAGCCAAGGGCCGGGCCGGCCTGGGATCAAACCGGGAATTAGCCCTACCTACAGCTTCCCCTTTCTGCTAAAGATCAGGAGCGTCCGACTGTCACTTTATTAACTCTTTCCAGCGGAGAGCCGCTCTCGGTACTAAAAACACCCACTAGTGGGGAAAAGCGGGTCTGTGCTGAAAACAATGTTGGCGCAAAGTGTAGCACCCAATCAGCCGACAACATACAGCCGAAGGGCCGGGCGCAGTTGTGTACAAAAATGCAACATGCGCAGATGTCAGAAAGCCCGGCCTGTTAGCGGCTGAGGCCTGACTCGGGACCAGAACGTAGATATAAGAGGGATGGTGTGTCTGAGTGACAGATTCACGCCAGCGAAATACGGTACGACGGGACCCACTGACGCGGTTCCTTGCCCGGAAGCGCTCTCAGCGGATCAATGTCGTGAATGAAAGAGGTAGATGTTAATATCGTGATGAATATAACGGAGAGCACATCCCGTAAAATCACCACACGGGTCTTGCCGGGCCGGCCAGGGTTCAAACAGAACCACTTAGCCCTACCTTTAGCGAATGCGTTTCCTGCTGAAGACCAAGGAAGCGGTCCCCTCTGGCCTTAGTTCATTTTCTACCCAATAGTGTACCTATGGGATCTGGGTGATTCTTGGTAAAGAGCGGGAAAGGTCATGTTCTGTCTTACCGTATTGCGCTGTCGTGAATCTGTCACGTCAAACACACCCATCCTCTTATCTACCGCGTGAGTCAAAAACAAACTACCACTTCCTTGATAAGATGTATTATTCCATGGATAATATTTGCATGAATGGTTGTAACATTTGATTAGAGTACATCTAATGCATCTTTTGATATCAAATTTATGGGGCTATGGGGCATGGATGACTGCACAGGGGCCAATACTGAAACCTGTCCAATTGTGATTGCGCCAATGTTCACAATGAAACCACTGGTCTAGAACACGACACCCGATGTTTCATCTCTTATACTCCCTATGGCTTAATTGGCGAATTCACAATTGGATATGGTTTCAGTATTGTCCATGTGCCGTCATCCATGCATCATAACCCCATAAGTTTGGTATCAAAAGAAGCAGGAGATGATTCTGTCATAAATTACAACCCTTCATGAAAATATTAGTCACATGGTTATCAAAACTTATAAAGGAAAGTGTATACTTTTTGACTCACGATGTATATATATGTTCTTGTCCCGAGTCAGGCCCCAACCGCTACAGGCCGGCTTTTCTGACAAATCAAAACCGGGGAATTAAGACCCGACCTATAGTCCCCTTCTGCTTAAAGAATCAAGGAAGCAGTCCGCTGTCACTTTAGTAAATCTTCCAGCGGAGAGACGATCTCGGAAAATCACCCAACTAGTGGGAAAAATGCCGGTGTTGCTGCTGAAACAAAGTTGGCGCAAAGTGTACTAACCAATCAGCGGACAAATACAGCCAGTGCCGGGCGAGTTGTGTACAAAAATGCAACATGCGCAGAGGCCAGAAAAGCCGGCCTGTAGCGGTGGGCCTGACTCGGGACCAGACACGTATATATAATAAGAGGGATGGTGTGTCTGACGGGACAGATTCACGGCCAGCGAAATACGGTATTAAGAGGGACATGACCCGGTTCCTTGCCCGGAAGCGCTCTTCACGGATCAATGATATGTGAATGAAAGAGGTAGATGTTTAATAGGTGATGAATATAAACCGGAGAGCCGCTCACGGTAAATCACCCACACAGGGTCTGCCGGGCCGGCCGGGTAAAAAACCAGAACCACTTAGCCCTAACTATAGCGAATGCTTCATGCTGAAGACAACAGGAAGCCGGTCCCCTATGGACTTTTTCACCCAATAGTGTACCTATTGGATCTGGGTGATCTCTTGGTAAAGAGCAAGGGAACCGAGTCATGTTCCCGTCTTACCATATTTCACTGTCGTGAATCTGTCACGTCAGACACCACCATCCTCTTCGAGATATATACGTTTGGTCCCGAGTTAGCCTCAGCCGTAAGGCCGGGCTTTCTGACCTCGCGTATGTTGCATTTTTGTACACAACTCAATGTAACGCTACCGAAAGCTTCCCTAGATCACAATTCCAGATGTCGCAGACGGCACTTGTCCATTTTAGTCTCTCTTCCGCGGATAGCCGCTCTCGGTAAAATCACCCACTAGTGGGGAAAAACGCCCCCATCTGCTACCTACAAAAATGTTGGCGCAGACACAATAACACCTCTGCCGCAAACCCATGCCCACGCGGCGGAAGCATGGTTGGAAGCAAGGCAAGCCACGGGCTGAAGTGTTCGGCCGGAGAGGATAGTGTATTTTTTTTTTTAGCCAGCAAGCCCCGGGATTCCCACTAGTGGGTGATTTTACCGAGAGCGGCTTCCCGACTGGAGAGATCTAAAATGGACCAGTGCGTATGCGAAATCTGGATTTTGATTTAGGGATGCAAGTTCAGTTCAAGTTTCAAGTTTATTCTCCATATACAGATCAGTAAATACAAAAAGCGTTCATTACGATGAGGGTGACCAAATAGAGTGCTTCGGTAGCGTTACATTGAGAGTGTACAAAAATGCAACATGCGCAGAGGTCAGAAAGCCGGCCTGTAGCGGCTGAGGCCTGACTGGGACCAGAACGTATATGTATAAGAGGGATGGTGTGTCTTACGTGACAGATTCACGGCAGCGAAATAAGGTAAGACGGGACATGACCGGTTCCTTGCCCGGAATCGCTCTCATCGGATCAATGAGCTGTGAATGGAAGAGGTAGAGTAATATCGTGATGAATATAAGCGGAGAGCCGCTCCCGGTAAAATCACACACACCGGGTCTGCCGGGCGGCCAGGCGACTTACCACACAACCAGAACCACTGAGCCCTACCTATAGCGAATGCTTTCCTGTGAAGACAAAGGAAGCGGTCCCTCTGGATTTTTCATCCCAATCAGTGTAACCTATTGACATGATAAAATGTCTTCTTGGGTAAAGCGCAAGGAAACAGGGTCATTGTTCCCGTCTTACCGTTATTCGCTGTGTCGTGAATCTGTCACGTCAGACCCACCATCTCTTCTTATAATATACGTTATTGTCCCGAGCCAGGCCCAGCTCGCTACAGGCCGGGGCTTTTCTGACCTCTGAGCATGTTACAGGTTACATTTTTGTACACACTCAATGGAACGCTACCGAAAGCGTCCTAGAATCAAAATCAGATTTCGCATACTGGCCACTTGTCCATTTTAGCTCTCTCCAGCGGAGAGCCGCTCTCGGTAAAATCAAACATAGGGGGAAAATGCCGGATCTTTTGCTGCCGAAGAGGAAGTGCTCGCAAAAGTATGCGATGAAAAGGATCCCCAATTATCCGTGAAACAAAGCGAAAGGATACGGGAGCCCACATGGAAGATAAAGAGGGAGTGCTCTCAAAATAGGCTATGAAAGATCAAGGATCAATAATAAAATTAGATGAGAATATGATGATGAAAATATATGATCATATGAGTGATAAGTAGAAAAAGCGCTATGTTATTAGGAGCACGGCGGACAAAAGATGCAGTAAGAGGGAGTGTGGGTTTAGCCTAAGCTGCATGGCGCCCAAGAACGGATAAAGTATGCGCCGGCTTTTAGGGCAGCTATTATACGCCTAAAGTATGTGTACGGGCGTGGCAGAACCCGGAGCCTACAAAAAATGCGCTCCGGTTTGGTGGTGGAACCCGGAGTTTAAAGGGTAACAAACATGTGAAATGAGTGCTCTCGAGTGCTTATTCTTGGGATGGCTTTCAATAGTTTGAAACTTTACTGCTTATATACAAGTCAACATTTTCCATGGTGACAAGCCTAAAACTTATAACCAGGTAAGAGAAATCCAGAAAACGGGCGACGGTCTAATAATAGCCTATATGCTAACGTTCCGACGGTTTGTAGACACCTGGGGAAAAGATACCAAGGTAATGGCACTTAAAACCCGTTTTAATATCAATAATGTGGCTATTTGAAAGAGTAGATCACCAGTTGCATCGTACTTATATGACCAAATGCTTCCTCATAAGTTGTAAAGTTTCACATCCTGAATTAGTCGACTTATGGCTGCTTTTTCTCGACTTCTGTTTCCGCGAAGAGAGGGGACCTATTCGCAATAGACGAATGGGTTCCTCTTATATCCGGCTCTAATGCCGTGACCCTGGCGTGTAAGTGCGTATCGATGCTTGAAAACTGCAACATGCCTGGCCCGGCCACGTAAATGCTAACCTGTGGTGTAAATTTGAGCGGATAAATCAGTCTAAAAATGAGACGTTAGGGTTGTATTTTGCAATGTAAGGACGCAATGGCAAAACAAACCCTCACGGTCTCATTTTTAGACTGGGTTTAACCCTCAAATTACACCAAAGCTTAGCATTTAACGTAGCAAGGGCCACGGCAGCGCTTTTGTTAACATGCCGTGGCCCTGCCACGTTAAATACTAAGCTTTGGTGTAATTTGAGGGTTAAAAGCGGTCTAAAAACGAGAATACAAGGGTTGTTTTGCCATTGCCTACGGCAAATTACAACCCTAATGGTCTCATTTTTAGAAGGGATTTTAACCCTCAAATTTACACCAAAGTAGCATTTAAACGTTTGGCAGGACCAACGGCATATAAAGGGGCAGGGCCACGGCATGTTAAAAAGCACGGCAAAAGCAACCCTAACTCTCTTACTTTTGGACTGCTTTTTAACCCTAAAAATTTCGATTGAACGTAGCATGGCCACGGCGGCGCTTTTTCCTATAGGCCTTGCGTGACCTTCCTTACGCAAAGATTGCCTCACGTTTTAACCTATAGGCCTGCGTGTGAAACCACTGCGAAATCGGCGGGGAAGCTTTAAACTCGCTTACTCGTAAACATTTTACTTATATAGGCCTTGTAAATCTTCAGATTTCGATGTAAACCAATATAATTTTGTTAGATTTCGATTAGCTCTAGTTACATTTAAATTGCTTCTAATTGATTTAGGGACGTTTTCCGCTCTGGGACGCTTTTGGTTCTTATTGCATCTCGGTCGGTTTCCCCAGCAGAAGGTTGCAGGTCTCATTGCATCTCGGCCGTTTTCCCGGCAGAAGATCGAACTTGGCTCAATGCATCTCATTGCATCTGGGCCGTATTCGGGGAAAATGACAAGATGTTCCTCGTTGCATATGGGCCGTCTTCCGGGAAAATGACGTGATGGTCCTCGTTAATTTGGATGGTCTTCCGGGAAAAATGAGCAGGTTCCTCGTTGCATCTGGGCCGTCTTCCGGGAAAATGACAAGATGTTCCTCGTTGCATTCGGGCCGTCATCCGGGAAAATGACGCGATGTTCCTGTTTGCATCTGGCCGTCTTCAGGGAAAATGACGCGAGTTCCTCGTTGCATCTGGGCCGTATCCGGGAAAATTATGTGATGTTCTTCGTTGCATCTGGGCCGTGAACGACTGACGTAATTTATTCCTGTGCCGGCAAATACGGTCCGTAGATGCAATGAAACGCAAACATTGGTTCTCATTGCATCTAGGCCGTTAAAAATAAAAATAGATTGCATCTCGTTGCATCTGGGCAATGTTCAGCAAAACGACCGGTCAAGGTTAGGTTAAAGACAAAGACCAGGATTTCCAATGGTTTTTGTTTCATCTTACTTGCTTGTGTCAATCCAGAGATATTATCAATTTAGTGCCCATATACCAAAATCGATAGTGTGCCAATTTTATGCATGGGTAGTTGCTTCGCCCAGTTATGCCATGCGGCTTGAGTCACAAAGATTTCAACTTGACAAATGAATACAAAAACACGATTAAAGTAAAAAAAGAAGTCTAGTTTTATTGACACAAGTTTTATAGTTCAACATAATCAGTTCAAATGATAAATATCTCTTTTCATAAATAATAAACAATACAAATATTAATGCATGGCAATGAAATGGAAGAAATTGGAATTTATTATGAAATTGGTATCTGTTAAAATCATGGCCAGAAGGAATGGAATTGCACCAAATAAACATCCAAATCCAAAGAAATGGTGTAAAAATATCACTATCTTTGTGCCTTTATAATTGTTGAAGTCATAAGTATCAAGTATAGTAGCAACAGTATTCAAAGGGTTGTAGGAATGTGAATTTCATGATACTTCAAGACCATAAAACTCTCTCATCCAGGTTGCTGTACGCCGGCTGTACGTCTGTTCTCTTCTAACAAACAACAGTATGTTGAATGTTATTCACTTATTCTAAAGACAGAACTTACGGATCAAACTTACATACATTACGAATGTTTTTTGTATCTTTTAGAGCTTCTTTATGAAAGTTAATCCCATTTTAAAGAATTACATATCTGTTCAAGTGTTGCTAATTTGTTTAACAAATTCGTTCACCGTTTTCACTCAACAGAAAGGGGGCACAAACTCGGTTTTGTGTTCGACAGTAAAACTGGAGTTATCTCGACGATTGAAACAAGCAAATGAGATGAACAAAAAATACTGGAAAAAGCATGGTCTTTTCTCTTTAATGTGCTATACAAAATGACTTACTTTTGTTGAGATTAATATTCGAAAATTTTTGATTGTACCATTTTTTTGGAGACAGGTGTATTTAGTAACTCTGAATATACACAGGGAACCACCTTAATAGGACCGGGAGATACCAGCAATTTAATATGGATTTTTACAGGGTCTTGTTATGATATATTTGTATAGGACATTCCTTGGGCCATCTGAAAACCAAAGTCTTAAGTTCGGGAGTGGAGCGTGATGTCAGAGGTCAATGACCTCTAAATTTCCATGTTCTTCACCAATATAGCTATTCTTAGCACTACTGATCACATATAAAGTGTAAACATAACAAATTGGGTGTCATTTTAAAGAGAATAAAATAATCTATTTGATGATATCAAATTTGCGCTATTAAATTGAAGCAGTAGCTAGTTATAGGCCAAAAAGTGATGATTTTTTCAACTTTTTTTGCTATTTTTTGCCTTACCGGATGAATATAAATGCAAATTTGTCAATGAAGCTATCAATATTTCTCCTTTATATTTTCCCAAAATTTTGACCCCATATATATGCTACTTACACCTGAGAAGAAAAATTTTTCCCTTTTTTAGTTTTCGCATAATGGTATTTTAAGTTGACCAACTCAATTTCCGTATTTTAAATTTTGCTACTTTTGGCTGTTGCCCCTGACAACAATAATTGGTCGTTATATGTACCCTTCGAAAAAAAGTTGTAAATCTGTCATTCAGGTTAATATGGATTAATGTTTCTTAAATTAAATAAAAATGGTTCTTCAGGCACCCATCAGAACCTTTTTGGCCTCGGCAGAACCTAAAAATGGTCTGCAAATGGTTCTAAAATTTTGAAGAATACTCTATGAAGTACCTCTCTCGCTTAACCGCCAAGAAAATTAACAACCCTTTGAGGAACCATTAACGGTTCTATGAAAGCCAATATGGCTCTGAAAGGTGTCTGACGATATAAAGGCTCTTTTTGGAGGACTAAAGGTTCTTGTGTGTAAACAACATATGCATATGGTTTCACAGAATGGTTGCAGATCATTGCTAGGTAATCACTGGAAGGGTAATCACTTTTTTCTTTGTTTTTTGGTAGGAATATTTGCAGCCACGACTTCCGAACTTAGGGGCTTGGGAACTGATTTTGCCTCAAGCAAGCCTTTAGGAAATGAAATTTGAGGAATTTTGCAGGTTTTGGAACTAATGATCAATCCCACAATGCAACAGTTTTGGAAATTTCACCTGAATAGGGGCCCACAAAAATCCAATTCTTAACACATAATAGCCCTGACTTTTACACATATTTAGCCCACAAAGCGTTTGTACTTAGGAATTTTAGCATGATCATTAAATGTCTTGTGGTTCGTAAACTCTTGGAACACTTTTTATCCATAAGTATGACATGTTTTAGTACAGTAGAGTACAGGCACATTGCATTGCATTGTGGGATTTATTCAAAAAACCCTCTGGACATCACTGTATTACAGTTAGCCTACTTCATGTTACTTATTAAATATCCATGGCGCATCAGTAGCATATTAGTGCCCAGACTGGATCTTTCCCGACTGGCCAATTTCGTTATCATTGTAACATAGTTCACTCGTTGAACCTTTTGCATGAATGCTGTTTTACATGGTGGGAAACAGGGCAGATCTGGTGATTTGATGGTTAAGTAGGATTTGACTCATATCCCTGGGTGCATAATTTGAAATGACATATTTATCATCATTCACATCATGCAACTTAAAATGTCCATACATTGAGCAGAGTAAGTTTTCAAGGGTATCAGACACATCTTCATCAACATTTAGAGCCTCATGACTAAATGCTGATCAATATTGCTATGCATGTTTGCCCATAAGCTGCGGTATAAGCACATTCGGTGAATGCAGCATAAATACTGTTTTCCAAAGACGAGATGTCAATAGTAGGCCTACATCTGGTGTTCGCCGATGCTGTTCCTACGTTAAACTAAATTGCTGTATTGAGCTGGTGCAGTAGCAGTATGAATGCATATACTGGTGGCTGTTGAGCATTCTCAGTAATGAGTTTCACATGGAACAGGGTGCGTGTGTCCACTTCATGATGGTCACATCTCATGTCTTTAACAACTCCCGTTCACAACTTCGTAGATGTAGCAGACCTCGTCAGGGGCTAGGTATAAAGTGTGATTTGCTAGTGTTGAAAATACTCATCCGCTTGCCATTCCAGACCAAGAAAACTGAGAAATGTTGTCTTGAAGGACGCTGATAACTAACACTTGTGGAAATCTGAAGGCCTATATTGCCTGCACCCTCGTGGTCTCCCCGGGACGCCCTTGACAGATCTTCCATGATTGAAGGCGCATCAACCCTGTTGCATACAATGTGTACTGAATCTGCAAAGTAGCATGTTCGTTCCAATACTAATTTACCAATGCCATCCAATTGTGGAGGCAATGGGGATATTATTGTGGACAAAAAACTCAGATACACATCACTGCGACATAAGCTTTTTTGATGGTCTTTCTCGTCAGAAGAGTATTCCTATTTCTCAAGCTTGTCAAGATTGACTGTATCATGACCGAAGTTTTTCACTTTTCTATGCTTGATGGGGGTTTTCAAAGCGTTGCATACTTTCGTTCATGCATCGAGAAATTCCTCACACCATTCAGCTCAAGAGGTCTTTAGACTTCCACAAGTGTTTGTTATCAGCGTCCTTCAAGACAGCGTTTCCCAGGTTTCTTGCTCGGGAATGGCAAGTAGGTGAATATGTTTCAGCAAGGAAATTGGCGCACTGTATACCTAGCCCCTGACAAGGTCTGCTATATCGTCAAAGTTGTTAATGGTAAGATGACAAGACAAGGAGCCTTGTTTATCACATCTGCACGAGAAAACGATAGTTAAGAGTTACAGGTTTCACTCCTCTAGGTATACTGCCTATACTCTCATGTACAAAAATGCCATCAAGAAACTCGCATTTCTTCGATATCATGCGACTGGTACCTTAAATGTAAGATCTTGGTATTGGTAGCCTGCTAATCATGGAGATTGCAAGGGTTGACCATGGCTTCCTGTTGAGAAATCGGCACACGGCAAAATCAATGCCAAGAACGGAATATTTGCAAAGAAGCACAAACCATTTTCCCTGCATAATGTGACTACGCATTCAGCCTGAAGAATCTGAATAAAATGATTTACACTTGTTATACATGCTCCTTTAAGCAGAACCCTATTAACAATGATAATACTGTCTGTCCAGTTAGAGATCTGGTTTTTATTAATAATTTCAATAAATACGCACTTTCGAAATAAGTCGAGAAAAGGCGTATTGATATGAGGAAAGGAATGGGTCAATTTAAACCTTAAATCTATTGAAATCTGTGCATTTACCCTCGTTTTGAAAATAGCAAATAAAGGCTTGGTGCCTTTATTAATTACGTTTTGTGGAGGGTAAACCTTCGGCCTTCCCTTTCTCTTCCATCTTTCTTTTTTCTCTTCTTCCCTCTTTTCCTCTCCCCCCTTCTCACTATTTTCGTTCTCTTTTTCTCTTCCTTCTTCTACTCCCATTTTTTGCTCCCCTTCCCGATTTTTGTTTGTGTCGGGGGGGGGGGAGCTTTCCCCTCAGCTCCAACACTGGTTACGCCACTAGCGTTTAATAAGCCTACAGACAATGCGAGAAATGATCTTCTGTGGGAGACCAGGTTGGACTTGGGATTTTCACAGCAAGGTCGTGAGACCTGACTAAGCGCCCAAGGCGGCAGCTCATATGATTGTAAATTGAATGTTGAGACGAAATAAATTTGATTGTTGATTTGTCATTACCAATAAAAGTCGGTGTAAATTGAATAAAAATCCAAAGAATTTTTTTCAAGTTGAAACTTAATGATCTTGTTAAGTCCGATGATGAATAGCAACTTTTCTTTTATGACTTTTTCGAAAACATATATTGTTGGAAATAATTAATAAAAAACTGGACATCTAGAAGTTAATTTTTTTTGGGGGGGGGGCAACTTACAGATGCCCAAAGTATCCCTTATTTTAACAATTCAATTAGAGGTGTGAAATCTACGAATTGCTCAGATTCTGCGGCCGTTGCTGGATCTGATATCCTAGAAGATTTTCTCTGCTCAGTGTATGGACAACCTTGCATGATGTGAATGCTACGTCATTTTCAGCACATTATATGCACCCAGGTAATTGAGTGAAACCCTATATGTTGTTTATACATAAAAAAACACCTTTTGCCCTCTAAAGAGAGCTCTTAATGGTTGAATGAAACCAGAATGTCTTAGACACCTTTCAGAACCATTTTGCCTTTGTAGAACCGTTAATGGGTTTTCAAAGGGTTGTTTTCTTGGAGGTTTAAAGGGGCGTGTTCCGATCGTCTTTGGGACCCCCCTGATTTACCCGGAAGTAGTATCGATTTTGATATCAGATGAAAGGCCGTATTTTTCTCATTGTCGTCCTGAAATTTGAGCCCTCGAATCCATTTCATTCCCAAGATATAAACAAAAAACCACCGTTTTAGTGGTTACTTTATTAGCACAGTATTGAATAGGGCTTTGCAAAAAAACCGCAAGAAACCGCATCAAAACCGCAAGTTTGTTTCCCACGGTACTTGATGGGGTGTATGTGCAAGTGCCAGGCTCTCATATCAAGTAGAGAACACAATACACATAAATCGGAACAACCACCTTTAAGAGAAATGGACTTATAGAACTTTCTTCAAAATCTTAATGGTTCTTAGAAACCAGAATGCCTTCAGAGAGGTACTTCATAGAGCTTTCCTCAAAATTGTAGAACCATTTGCAGACCCGTTTAAGGTCCTATAGACCCCCAAAAGGTTCTGATGGGTGCCCGAAGAACCATTTTTATTCAATTTAAGAACTATTAATCCATATTAACCTGAATGACAGATTTACAACTTTTTTTCGAAGGGTGCATATAACGATCAATTATTGTTGTCAGGGGCAACAGCCAAAAAGTAGCAAAATTTGTTAAAATACAGAAATTGAGTTGGTCAACTTAAAACACCATTATGCGAAAACTATAGAAGGGAAATATTTTTCTTCTCAGGTGTAAGTAGCATATATATAAGGTCAAATTTTGGGAAAATATGAAGGAAAATATTGATAGCTTCATAGAAAAATTTTCATTTATATTCAGCCGGTAAGGCAAGAAATAGCAAAAAAGTTGAAAAAATCATCACTTTTTGGCCTATAACTAGCTACTGCATCAATTTAATAGCGCAAATTTGATATCATCGAATAGATAATTTTATTCTCTTTAAAATGATACCCAATTTGTTATGTTTACTCTTTATATGTGATCAGTAGTGCTAAGAATAGCTATATTGGTGAAGAACATGTAAATTTAGAGGTCATTGACCTCTGACGTCACGCTCCACCGCTCGCGGCACTTAAGACTTTGGTTTTCAGATGGCCCAAGGGATGGCCTATACAAATATCATAACAAGACACCTGGTAAAAAATCAGGATTAAATTGCTGGTATCTCCCGGTCTATAAGTACTACATTCTTATATTTATTTCAGAAAGACATGGGTACTTTGTCCTTACAACAATGTTGGTAATTAAAAGTAACAAGCAAACTATACTTGATAATTAACAAATTTATATCACTAAGTACAGTCACATGTGTGACATTGGTGGTTACGTGTGTGACATCTCCATTTACTTACAACACAAAATTAGTGACCATTGTTACTGTGCACAAAAAACGAAGTTGTAATAAAATCTTGTGTATTTCCATATTCTCAACTATTTCAAACACTTCCATAACAATATCATCAGTAATACCTTGCAAAGAACAATTCTACTCCTAGTATGCAGATTTCCTGTGTTGAAATAGTGCAAGTCTGCTAAATTTGGCAACTTCACCCCAAACTTTAAAAAGACACATGGAAATCAAGTTAAAGCCAGTCTTTATTAAAATTAATTGTTGTTTTCTTATTTAAACTGACCATATTCATATTTTTAACTGATAATAAAAGTTAACACTGCTATTTTCTTCAATATGACCACAAATTTATGTCCTTCAAATATTAAAATGGTGAGTATTACACATATTTGACAGTAATTAGCACATCAATAACTTCTGAAAGAAGAAAGATCTAAACCAATTATTTGGTATAATGGAAGGTACATATAAACTGGCTTTTGACATGAAATATAAATAATAATAATAGCAGAGATTTATATAGTGCCTTATGCTATTGGCCTCTAAGCGCTTTCACAAATGGCCGCTGATCACTGTGGCCCAACTGTACCATAAACTATTTAGCATCATTTCAAGGGATGCGGCAGATAGGGATCAGCGCTTTCCCTTATCAGCAAACATACATCGAGATAACCATCGCAGCCAGGACCAGCCTAGCTTCCCAAATATCGCATGGGTAAATCATTACTGAGACAGTGGTTTTCTAGTAATAAAAACTTCTTTGTCTTTTTGGTCACGTGTGTGACATACAAAGTCAATTAAAATTCTTTGTTAATTACTTGTCTTATTCCTATAAATTTGTAATTTTTCAACATAATATTAAAAATTGAAGTCCATGCAATACTTTAGGCAGTATTTTAACAAAAATTAATAGCTATTCAATATAAAAATAAAGAAGCAAAATGGTGTAATAACCTCACTTTTTTATCCCCAAATATTAAACATGTTCATTTATGCAAATGAGGGTGTTGAGTTGAACATATTGTTTCAATATTTCATGCAGGAAATTTGGAAGGGTGGTTCACATGATCATTTCTGTTAAAGAAATTTGCAATACCATTAACTTCATTTTTTAAAAAAAGGTTTACTTTTTTGAAGAATGGGCCACAAGTTTATTTGCTGTATTTTTCAAAAAAGTGATGGTACTTTTTTGTCCCATCAGTCACGCTCATTTCGAAGTGCAACCATACAGGCATTAAAACATACTATGCGGTCCCGGGTTTCACGATCACCTGGGCTCTGGGATCACCTGGCCTGAATGATGCGGTCCCTTTGACCTTGAATGACCCCTGATGACCTTGTCGTGACCTTTAAAATTTTCGGCATCAACAATCGACCCCACCCTCCAAGTTTCATGTCTATACACGGTAATGTTTACCCCATTTGACCTCCTTTGACCTTGAATGACCCCGATGACCTTTGATCCACTAACCAATACAAACTCGGTCTTCGGAAGGTTAGGGGCACCACCCACCAAGTTTCAAGAACGTGCGACCCTCGGTCTCTGAGAAAATAGACGCAGACAGTCTGTGTTTTTTAATTGAAATATGGCATGTTCTCTTTGCTTTGGAGTATACCTTTTGGGGCTGTGCCATGCAGATTTTTTTCTGCAGGCTTTTGAAAATAAAAAGATGCTTAACATGTCCCATCAGTCACATGGAATAAGCCACATGTACTTCTTGAAATTTTGCAGGTGATGGGCATGATGTTGAACTAGAAATTTTATCCCACAAAGATGGCGTCTTGTCAGAAGATTTTGATTTGGTTAGTGTTACAGACAGTGAAAAGAAATGTAAAATAGTGATCCATTCACGATTTTTAGGTGAGTATATTCTAACTATATGTGAAAATTTGTGTATAGTGAAAGTGAGTAGTATGTGCATGGGTGTATTTGTCTTAATCTCTAGCAGTTTTGTTTTCTTTCCATTGCTGCTCTGAAATAAATTTGAGTCTGTCACTCGCATGCAAAGTATATAATTCTAATTGTGTTGAGGAGCTGGAAACAGGTAGGGGTTGGTCCTCATTTTTACCATTTCCTAATGTACAAATCACTTTAACCCCCTCTCCATTGTGATGTACATTAAAAATATAGAATTTTGAGTTGCCTGCAAGGATTGTAGGAGGCACATTCTAATCAGTCAATCTGTCTGCCTGTGTGTCTGTCTGGATGTTAAAGGTGGGTGACCCAATCATGGTCCAATTTTTAATATGTACTTTCCTCCCTCATATGGATGCATATCACCAAAAACATCCGATTACAAATTTTGAGTTAAATTGGTCTAGCTGTTTAAGAAGCAAAAATGTGTATTAAATTGGCCCATAGGACAGTGTGTATTAAAAAATATATGGTCAACCATATTTGCAGACATTTTTGTTCATAACATTAAAAGGAAACATTTCCTGGGCCTTAAAGTTCACTGGAACGGTTACATTCCAAGGTCAAAAGTCATTTCAGGTCAAGTTGTAAGGAAAGCTCGTGTAGTAATCGTGAAAGCAGGCAACACTAGTAGTTTGAGAACTAACTTGTTTAAATTTCTAATCGATGAAATGTTACCCCAGTTTCAGGGTTCTCGTTAAGCTCTGAAAATCGCGCTTTCAAATGGACGCACAAGTTTTCACGCTAGTAAAAACTTTGCGTCCGGTCTCGATTTTTTGAGTTCGGATTATTTTCATGTCGAGAAGTCAATCTGCAGTGCTGGAAATTCGCAGCGAACCCAATCCACCTATGAGGTTCGCACTCAACATTTGCGAGAACCAAAGCAGGTTCACACAGTGTTTTCAAGTGCTAAAAACAAAAGTTGTATTTTACTTTACCTACTCCAACTAAACACAAGTTTTCTAGTGCCTTCCAACTCCCTTCCCTTTGACAATGTTTGACACTGGCATCTTTGGTCAATTTTAATTACAAATCGATGGACTTTCTCATTATTTCTCAGGGATGAAAACATTTAACTATTTTAATCGCATATGAATTAAGATCAAAAGAGGCCTAGTTTTAAGTAAAATGAGCTTAAGTACAAGAGATAAGGTAAATTGAAAAATAACAAAATGATTGTCCGTGGCGGGAAAAAGTGGGGAATTTGGGAAGCTCCTTCCCGGGAAATCTTGCATCCTCGCGGGAAATGAAGAGGGAGAAAGAAAAAGAAAATGAGAAAGAAAAAGAAAATTAATAAAAAAATTGAAGTACAAGTCATTTTTTTATCCAAAATTAAGGTCCGAAAATGAATTCCCGAAATGTCGCGTTGGGTTCCAATTTCTTGTAGTTATCCGGTGGCCAGCTGAGCTCCGTACATGCTACAGCCAGCCAGCTGGTCTGATCTGCTGTACCGCGGGAAAAACACTGATTAAAAAACGGTCCGGGAAATTCCCCAAGCCAGTCTAAGCTTTCAACTATACTGATCTTTCATGACTTTTCAGCTCATGACCACAGGTAATCACATCATCCACGTGTAATTTCTGATCACAAATTTGCAATACCGGTTAAGATTCTAAACTGAGTTCTAAATCATTTGTTTTGTGTCGAATATCACGCGCGTGGACCATGCCGTCGGGTTTCGCCGTCTGCCATTTTGTACTTTTTTCAAGCTAAAATGACGTATTTCAGCAATAAAAACACATGATTTATTTAGAATTCAAATCTATGTTAGTCATCTCTGAAATGATATTTTAAAAATAATTCTGACTTAATTACCATTGTTTTTGTTTACTTGCAATTAACATATGAATGGATGCTATGTTCACTTAGTTGTTTGGTTTGATCATTTAATACATGGGGGCGAGGTAATTGCTTTATTGTAAATACTGAACCAGGAAAGAACGCAAAAGCGCTATAAACGATTGGCGAGGCAACGTGTCAGGCCATGCAATTATGATTGACACGCTTGGGGAATCTTTATATTCATTTACGCATCATTTTAGAGGTCTGGGAGGGAATTATAGGTAAGGCAACCCTTTTTTGTGATCGATTGATTGATTTACACTTCTGTAACTTGGATATGGTTGTCTACCAGGTCCCTTTAGTTTAGGTGCGTAATTTTTTGTGGATTCGGTGCATTTTCAGTGCTTTTTTGGCGGGGGAAATACCAATTTATCAGTGCGAGAAAAAAATGTGGAATTGCCGAAAATCGCGCTTGAAAAGCTGGTTTTCTAAACGCCGATCCCCCGGACCCTTAGGAATCAATTTGGAGGTGAAGGATTTCATTTATGTTGGAAGCTGTTCAGCTGGAAATCATATTCTGCTTCCCGGGAAATTTACATTTTTTCCAGCCCTGCCTTCACCCCTCGTTTCAAGTATCTTGGCTCCTGGTCAAGTATCTTAAAGACACTATCAGTGATTTGAAAAATATTTGAAATTTGCAGGAATAGCTTCAAAGTGAAGGATAAGTCTGTAGAATTCTCATAAGTTACCTTTTCCAGCTGTAGAATTGAAAGAAAAGGAAGAAAACGGTAGTGTTCCAAGATACGATTCTCCATTCAATTACGTGTTGTAGTAAGTGTCCGTTCGGACAGTAATGACTAAAATCTCCGATTCTGTCCTTATTAGGTTGCTTCTGGTCTTATCATTTGCAGGGTATGTTAGGATACCTGTACTTGTTACGTACATGCTAAAATCTGATTTTTGATGATTTTTTCGATTTGCTGATTTAGCAAATCACTGATAGTGTCTTTAACCTCTTGTAAATCCTTGTGGTGGCCTGGGGATTCAATATGAATATGCTGGGAGACCTCTGAAGAAACCGAACTTGGGCGACGATGCTCTAAAAATCTGGTCTTGAGAGAGCGTTCCGTCTCCCCAATGTAGAATTCTGAACAGGCCCCCCCGGTTGGTTTGACCTTGACATGGGATGAGATAAACAGGGCCGGTGACATCCTTGTTTTCCGTTTTGTCCTTAGGTGCCACTAGAACTTGGCGTAGGGTACGAGTAGGTTTAAAACACACCCTAATACCATATGAAGCAAAAGTTCTTCTAAGAGCTTCAGATACACCTTTAATATAAGGTAACACTACCTGTACTTTACTTTTGTTAATAGAAGTAGCGCTGACAGATTTAGATTTAGCGGAAAAAATCACTCTGGAATCAACTTTCAAAATAGAGTGGGCAACATTTTCCACTTGAGCGTGGTTCAGAATGATAACCGTTTTTCACTTACGTGTATCTCAGCCAGTATCCTTCACTTACTTGTATCAAATCATGCGTGTTTTAATGTTGGTACCTACGGGGACCCCAAGAAGACCACTTTGAGGGGTCATTAGAAAGAACAAAAGTGAAGTATAAATGAGTTCAGAGTTATTACCTGGAAAATAGGGGCAAATCATTGTTTTCTAAATGAGTCAAAATAGCTCAAAATGGAAAAAAATGTTTCACAACCATGCTTCCATGGCATATACACTTTGTAAATAATTTTGAAGTTTTTATCTGCTCTCGAAGGACCAATTTACATATATAAAGCACAAACATTACCATTTTGTACATTCTTGTATTTTTTGTGGAGGCATATTACTACAACATGTATTTGTGATAGGTTTGTCAGCAATGGCACACAGTCGCATGATGGTGAAATTGCTTCTTTTCGGCATGTCATAAAGGGTTAAAGTTAATCTTTTCTGATTATATAATTGATTTTGTTTAATGTATATGCCCATACATATAAGCAGAAAATTATTTCTGGTAACAGGGTTTGTTAATTTATATTTTTAAAATCACACTCCCACTAGTGCCTTTGCAGTTTAATTCCAATAACCACTAGCTTTGATGTCTATTCTACCCCCCCCCCACCCACCCCCGGTAATGGATCATTTGTTTTAGCTTAAATTTATGTATATGTTATGAACATGATGAATGGAATGTCTGAAATCACTAAGTTACAATATATAGTTAAGCATTTTCCTTCCTGGGAGAAAATAAGTCAGAGGCAGTAGCCACATCACCCTTCATAGATTACATCTAATTTTGATGGATCCCCCCCCCCCATGGTGATCTACATTACTTTGGAATTATTTATATGAACCTAATAAATGGTGCTAACCACATAATTAGTGCATATCCAAACACATCATGCTAATAAATAAGATGCAAAGCATTTGAAGATTGTACTAGTAGCCGCATACCCAGTGTCAATTTCATTTATTGGTGATTTTCATATAGGGTCATTTCCCCCCTCATAACTCAACTTGTACACATTTATATTTTTTGCATCATGCAGTTTTGGATTGCTGAGATTTCAAGCTTCATTTTGATGATGCACTTTGTTCATATTAGGTCACTGGTTACTCGAAAAATAGAGGGTTTTTGGGGCTGTTGCTGCAGCACTAATTGGCTTTTTCTCATGGCAAGATGTATGCAATGCAGTAAAAACATTCTTAGAGCAGAATTGATTTCGCCATATTATGTTGTTTTAAAAAATGCGGGCCGTTTCTGCTGATCAATCCGTGTCTGACACGTTTAAACATGTGTCCTGTGAAGGAGTGGATAATTTGTCCTTGTTAATTTAATATGTACCAATTTTGAACATGCTTAATGTTCACAGCTTTTTTGGTCCCCCGCCAACTTTTTTTGGCGAAGGGGGACTATAGAAATGCTCCCCGTCCGTGTGTGTGTGCGTGTGTGTGTGTGTCCCATGCGATATCTTTGGAACTAAGCAAGTGTGGGTGTCCATCTTCACAACATAGATGTATCTTGAGTACGCGCTGGGTGGAATCCGAAGTGGGTCATGTGTCATGGGTCAAAGGTCAAATGAGGTCAAAAATATGGTAAAAAATAGGGTTAAATTGCTATAAACCTTGTCAACACGATATCTTTTGATCTATGCAAGTATGGGTTTCCATCTTTGCACCATATGTGTCGCTTAAGGGTTATAGAGGATAATTGAAGAGAAAAGGCATTCTGCGTACTGCGTGTCAGTTTGCGCTGCCACTTACGCACTCCCAGTCAGAGCGTAGGAGATCTTTCTTAGGCGCGCGTTATGCATGCACAGTTCACCACGAGAATGTTTTTTTGGTTGTAGTTTTTGCCTCGTTTCATCGCATAATACCAGTTTTGTTAATCACATCCAGGGGTATATCCCGAATCGTTTTCATAGATGTGGGGGTGCGGGTGGGTGTCGGTAGGGGTAAGGGTCACTGATTGCCAACAAACCGCCCATGTACCGACATTAAAACGAATAACGACGGAAACATTTTAGATGGGTGTGTCGGGGAGTGGTGTCTTTGTACGTTCCTAAATTTGGTGGTTTTTATGACAGATTCCCGAAAAAAAGGGTGAAACAGCTAGAAAGGTCTGTTGCCGTTTGCCTTTATACAAGAGCCAATATCTCACAATTTCCGAAATGAGACACACACTTATGCCATGGCATTTAAATTAATATAGTTGTATCAGAACTTTAATTCCCATGGGCATTTTTTCGCCTGGAGCCAGGAAGAGGGGGAAAGGTTTTTCGGGATCTTCGCTTCAAAGTCAAGAACCCGATTTTTATAGGAAACATTATGAAATGGTGTGTGAAAAGTTTTTATCGGAACAAATTAAATCCGATAAAACTACATCCCCTTATTCAATTATCCCTACATGCCCTGAATTACCTTATTTTATATTTTCCTTGTATAGGCCTATATTTTAAACTGATCCGTTTGCCTAATTTGAAACAAAAAGTTTGCGATGCACTCATATACTGCTCACTCACTCACTCACTCACTCACTCACTCACTCACTCACTCACTCACTCACTCACTCACTCACTCACTCACTCACTCGCTTCCTGCTGTCAACAAGAGCCAAATCGCTTGCGAACGCATACTTGGCATGGGTTTGCGCTTATTTCCGTGCGTCAATACACAAGCTATGCTGCGCTTTTGTTCATGTAAACAGGACGCACTACAAAGGGAAAATTGCAATTTTTAGGTCTATTCCGTTGTTTTTCTCGAAAACTAAGTCGGTGACACCCAGTTTTTATTAGTGCACTGAAAAGATCTTATAAAGGTTCTTAACATAAGTAGAAAATTCAAAAATCGTTCGATTTGTTTATATTTTATGCCTCGAAAACGGCAACATTTTCCTGTTTTCCCATAGAGCTCTGTACAAATTTTTGAAAATAATACACTTTTTGAACAGCCTATAGCTCAAAAACGAAGTCGGTGACCCCCATTTATTATTTCAGATTTGTCACCTACATCAATTAAAATACCATATATCCAAAAATTAAGAAAATCGATCGATTATTTCAATTATCCTCTATAACTAGAACGGGAGTAAGGACTTGGGTCAAACATCATCGTTCATGTCCCACTACATCTCAGCTTTGACACCTTCGGTAGTTAGTATATGGACCCTCTACATCAATGCAAGGTAGTTAGTGGTGTCAAATTGTGGTGTCACTTTTTCAATAGGGGCCAGTTTAAGTTTACACAGGGGTCAAACTTTCAAATTACTCCAATCATGTTGAAATGTATGTCATATCGTCCGTCTAGTCACAAGGATTCCAAAAATGTATAGTTTGTACCATCTATGATCATTGGTTTTAGAGTTATTGGGTAAAAATGGCTAAAAGTGCAAAAAAGGTCAATTTCCATTTGTACAGGGGTCAAAATCAGAAGTTGCTCCAATTTTGGTAAAAAATGAAACAAATTGTTCACCTAGCTTAAGGTGTCAAAATAAGGAATAGTTTGTAGCATCTGCAATGCATAGTTATCATGCTATATGACAAAATAGGTCATGGGGCAACATAATCCAATTGGCATTGACCTTCTTTGACCTTTATCTCAGTAAGTAAACATTTAACATAATCAAAACTATACTTTTTGGGAGTCCTCATTCCTCAGGCAATAATTTGCAAGCATTTAAAATATAATCAGAGTAACTTTCAATGTTGACCCCTGTACAAATTGAGTCTGTACAAATCAGAGTATAACTTTCAATGTTGACCCCTGTACAAATTGAGTGTCAAACCTTAGATGTAGTCGGGCATGAACGAACTCCCTAAATAAGGACCCTATGATATTCTGCTCCTGCTCTAAACCCTTAAGTAGGCGGCGGATGAGTTTGGAGATGGGTCATGTGCAGTGGCGGATTTAAGGAAAAGGGCTTAAGGTGGGGCCCCTTTAGCGTTAAGAAGCAACGCAATATCGCACTTTAGTGCGACTAAGGTGTGTCCGAGGGGGCCCTGAGAGCAATATTTTAGGGGGGCCCTGTCAGCAGCTGCTGACACTGCTGACTCTGAAATCCGCCGCTGGTCATGTGCCATGGGGTCAAAGGTCAAATGTGGTCAAAAATTGCTTTAAACTTTGTCAATTGTGGCAGGATGATGAAACTTGGTGGGTGTGCTCAACATTCGGTGCCGAAAATTTTGAAGGTCATTTCAAGGTCATGCGGGGCATCCAAGGTCAAATCACTATGCATAGTTGTATGGTCATGAAACTTGTTGGGTCAACATTCAGTGCTGAAAATTTTGAAGGTCATTTCAAGGTCATGTGGGGATATCCAAGGTCAAACAACTACAAATGTTGTATGGTCATGAAACTTGGTGGGTGTAGTCAACATTGATACCAGATTTTTCCAAAGTCACCTGGGGTCATCCAAGGTATTGAAACTGCTATGGTAGGAGCCTCTCTGGTTTCCATCACAATCCTCCCTGTGATCTTTAAGTTATGTTACTTTTCCTCCTTTTAACTACCGCGACGAGCGGGGGGACCTTTGTGGTTCGAGAACCACCTTGTTCAATGTAATATCATATTTTTCATCTGCTTTATTTCAAGGAAAAAAAGAAAGCATCAAAGGTAATCCTACATACAAGTTGTCTGATACCTAAAGGATTTTTGTCTCGCCTGAACTTTGTTCGGCAGAGACTTAGTAATCACTTTTCTGTCTGTCTGTCTGTCTGTCATGATGTCTGCGCGGCGTCCGTGTTCACTGCTTGTGTACGATTTATCTGGAGTTCCGTAAGGGCTACGATGATGTAACTTGGTGGAAAGAAGCGGGTCCACGAGTTCTCGACCTGATTAGATTTTGAAAATTAACATGTCCAAGTCACTGAAAATCCATTTCTCTTGTGCCTAAAGGAAATTCTTGGGATGCTGCTTCAACATGCCCTATACATGTATACATGTTTCAGTTAGATTATTTGAGGATATCTTCCCCATAGAATGTGTTACTACACGACCAGCTTCTTACTTGAATTAGCGGCGGTGGAATGATTTTCAAAGTGGGGGGGGGACCAATTAGCAATTTATCAGAGCAATTTTCAATACTTTACCCTGATTTTCTTGTAAAGCTATAATAAGGCCAAGTAAAAAATAAAACAGTTGATCGTCCAGACTTTTGAAAAAAATTGGTGGGGGAGGCCTTTATTATTTGTTATTTTATTATTTTTTTCAAAGATGGCTGTCAAGCCTGGAAAAAGTATGGGAACTGGGAACCTGGTTCCTGGGAAATCTTCTTATTTGGAGGGAAATTTTTGTCATGTAAATAAAGAAATACATAAGAATTGGAGGAAATTCTGCAATCTTGGAGGTAAATTTTGATTATGTTCGCAGGAAATTTGGCATTTTTTCAGCCCTGATGGCCGCCATGTCTAAGATGGGCACCATGATATATTTGAAGATGCGTTTGTGTTGTGGAAATAGTAGTGTGGAAGAATGTTGAAGAAATTGCTCAACAAAATGAAGGATACACTTTAAAATAGGTATGAGAGTCCAATAGTGCTCCAATATTTTTGTTGACTTTGTTTTTCCCCTTTTTGTGTCGCCTGCCCTAAGGCAGGAAGACACATAGGGATCACTTTGTCCACTGTTGTTGATGTCTGCTGTTGTTGTTGTCTAGTAATGTCGTTGTTGATGTCTGTTGTTTGTAAAAAAAGGTTAACATTTGCCTGTAATATCCTCATACTTGATGGATTTATACCAAACTTGGGTCACAGGTGCAATATGGCATCCCCCATTTGTTGAAAAGGGCAAAGGGCACATGCCAAGGTCAAAGGTCATGTGAGGTCAAGTTGTAAAATAGGCTGAAAATGTAAAATTGACCTCATTTGAAAAGTTGAAGTTCAATTGGAACCAAAATTGAATCATAGGTGCAACATGGGATCCCTCATTTGTTGATGAGGTCAAAGGTCACATATCAAGGTCACAGGTCATGTGAGGTCAAGTTGTAAGATAGGCTGAAAATGTGAAATTGACCTCATTTGAAAAGTTGAAGTTCAATTGGAACCAAACTTGGTTTATGGAGTTTACATGCAAACCCTCATTTGTTTATGAGGTCCAAGGTCACATCAAGGTCAAAGGTCATGTTAGGCCTATCATTCACTAACCGCGACGGCAGGCGACACAAGCGGTCCGAGGACAGATGTATTTTTAGTCTTCTTATTGGTAGCGGTGTTGCATTTAAAAAAAAAAATATAACAAAAAAAAATGGTGCAGCATCCAAAATCAGAGTGGGGATGATCAACTGGTTTATTTTTGTCCTTTTGAAAAATTGGGAGGGCCAGGCCCCTCCACTAACCTCCCAACCCCACTGCAGCCTACACATGTACCACACCAAGCAAATACAGTAGCTGCAGGATAGTACTTCCAAAGTACACCAGACATTAGGTGCAAAATGATGTGTCTACAATACCCACCCTCATGGCTACTTGATCTGTAGTTGCCCATGAGGTGGATAGATGATGTTGACAGCAATTATTACTATGCTACCATCTGAATAGTAGACAAAATGAGGGTGCTATACACTTGTCCTCTCTTTTTTTAATGTTTTGAGGAAATTTATTACAAAATTTGAATGAGGCATCATCAAAAACCTCAAAACACATTCAATTTCAAAATGCAAAAATATATGTCAAAATATCTCAAAATTAAAATGACCATGGGAAATACCTTCAGGGTGTTTTGAATCAATCCCACAATGCATTGCAATGTGCGTATACTTACTGTACTAAATACATGTCAGTACATAGGGATAAAAAGTGTTCAAGAAGTTTAAGAAACATAAGACATTTCATGATCATGCAAAAAATTCCCTCATTAGTACTTGCACCTTGTGGGCTAAAATGAGTGTAAAAGTCAAGGTTTTATATATTAAGAATAGGATTTTTGTGGGATCACATGACCTTATTGAAGTGAAATTTCCCAAAACCGCTGCATTGTGGGATTGACTCAACACCCTCTGGGAACACACTGAAAGCTGATGTAACCATGTAGCTGCTCTGTGATGGTATAGACAGCTGATTGGCTGTACACTGTCCATCTTTATGTGGCATGCAGATTCTTGGCAGGCTGAATGTCTATTGGGTAGATAATCTGCATCTACTCAGCAATGTAGCCACTACCATGAAGAATCTGTTTAAAAACATTTCAGGTTATTGCAATACAAATAATTGATGTATGTTGAAAAAACAAGCAAATGATTAAATCCTATTAAATGTTGTCAAATTGGTCCAATTTCCTATGTACACAGTCTATTATTATGGATAGCTATCTCCTTTGCTCATTAAACTCACAGCATTTAGTGTCTTTTTAAGTTCACTGAATGCAATTATGACTAGCGGCTATGTATTAGTCTTTCCCATTATTGGATTATGGAAGCTATGAATTCATTATTTCAGGATGCAAGGCTTACAACAGAAACAATCTCTTCATGATCATATTTTTAAATTGCCAGGCTTATATTTTGGCTGTATGTAACTAGTCATAAAAAAAACAATTATTCTATAACATCAGGGATGATTTATCCAATTTGATTTTTTCCATAGTAAATTACTGAAAATGGCTTGTGTGTGTTTCTTTTGCTCCTAATTATGCATCTTTACTTTTATATATTTGCACATATCTGACCTAAATTTTCCTGTAGCAGATAGCAACAATGAATTGCTGGTAAAATTAAGTTGTGTTACAGTATCAAGTAACTAACTTGTATGAGAGTCTTATACATGTATGTATTGGAATGCCCATGATTGCTGCTCACATTAAAAAATTGAATTCAAATGAAATTACAGGGAATGCTAAGATAAATTCAAAGGAAATAAGCTTTATATGGCAGTAACAGACTTTCATGTTAAAGGTGCTTGTTCCGATCGTCTTTGGGACCCAAGGCGATACCATCTTTGGGACCCAAGGCGATACCGTCTTTGGGACCCAAGGCGATACCATTATTTTAAGTGGAAGAACTCGGCCGTCTTCCACGCAAAAATAATGGTGTCGCCGGTTTCAATTTGTCATAAAGAGAGTACCGGTTCCCAAATTATACCTTTATTCTCATTCTTAAACAACTTTAACATTTAAGGTCATCTTTAACCCAATTTGGCGATACTTTACGGCTTAAATACAACAAGAAAGGACTGCCACCACCCAGTGACAACAATCGAACAACCCGTTGAACGCAACGATCATAAGCAACAAGATGCAACATCGACAGATGCGCGCTAACGTAGCTAAACGCGGTATGACTTGAGTGCTTCAACCTAAAAATAACGTCAATACGCAGCGCGTACTACCTGGGATCAATTGTCGAATTGAACCCGGGCATCAGCCAATGAAATTGCTTACATTTTTACAGCTGTTTAAGAATGAAAAATAGCTTGATTTCAATCAATACAGTCTCAAACCATTCATCTTACCCTAAAAAAATCAATATTCAAAATAGATTAACATATGTAGAATGTTTCCTTTTATACTGTATCCAGATGTTTATTTTCTCTCAATTGCGTGTCTAAGTCACAACCGTACCCACGCCTCGGCATAGCAACAAGTTGAACAACAACAGCTAATTTTAAATCAGCCAATCACGGGCGTGTGTTACGATCCAAACAGGCGCATATGTGAGTGCGTACACTGCAGTACACGCGTTAGCAGCGGCAAAACCCCACGAAAAGGAGAAAATAAACTCCTGGACAGAGTATAGGAGAAAATAGAACATTTGTTGTCATTACATATCACAGTACTGAGTCTGTATTCAGTTACATTATATTGCTGTATGTGCACCTGGTACTTTACATTTCCTATTTTTCAATTTTGACCAATGTAGGGGCCAAACGTTGACCTCTTCACATTTTCACTTGTAACTTGAAACAATACATCACAGAACTAATATCTGAATCCTTGTGACTGGAAGAATATAATGGTGTAGTTTTTATCCCCTGTATAATACATGAAACCCCCTAGGGGTTGTCAGGGGTCAAAATCCAAATGCGCAATGTCATTAACATATGAAAAATTGCTTAATAGTTTATTCAAATCGGAAGATAACAGCACCACTGTTACAAAACAACCCAATTTTTTGGAGGGCAGACAGGTCAATTCGCTCACCTTTCACCATTGTGGTCCAGGTTCAATTCCTGATTGAGCCAGTGTTTAACATGAATTTAATTTCTGATCCACTCATCCTCACAGCTCACAATATTTCTCAATTGAACTTGGATTTTTTCCCATAATTCTCTCTTTGCTGTTTGAAATCTCTTATTGCACCTTTAAAGGTGCAACGAGATATTTCACATATCAGGTGTCCCTAAAAAATTGAAAGTACTGATTTTTGCCCTGATGTAATGCATTCCATCAAAAACATCCGCATCTGAAAGGATTGAACTGAGAAATGTTTCTTTGGTACAACAATTGTGAAATTTCTAATTTCGTATAGGAGCAAATACGAAATTCAGCCTATGTTTTATATTGAAATATAAGCAAATCAAAATAACTTGTTTTCTCTCTTTTAAGAAATTTCTGCAATGAAATGCAAGGTATGAAATCTATATTGAGTGTCTTATCTATATGAAATGACTATTATGACACAATATTTGGGTGCCTCAAAATCTCTCGTTGCACCTTTAAATTTACTGCATTTGCAATATTGGGTTCGGCCTGATGCACTGCTGAATGTTATAAATTTAAAAAAAAATTTTTGTCATCATGTAGGCCATGAAAATGATACTACCCATGTCATTTCACAGGGGGTGCTATACTTTGATTACTACCAATGCACTCGAGCGTTTGCACAGAATCGCACGCGCCATGCATAATATACACACTGCGTCTCGTGCATTGTCTTGCACCTACATTATTCCATATCAGTTCGCACTGTTATGAGGCCCGCCTATTTGGTGGTAATCAAAGTATAGTTAATAAAGGTTCGACTACCAATGGGGTGCAGTGGTAGTTCTGGTAAGACCTGGGGTTCAATCCCCATCTGGTTCAGGATTATTTTTTCACCCTTCATGCCAGTTAGCCTGGGCTTTGAAAGTAAAGCTCACATGGGCCTCAGAAATAAATTGCACATATTATCCCAGAGAGTATGTAGATCTATTGTCATAGTATATGTAACAAAAGGTAAAACTAATTACCTGCCTTAAGAATTGTAAAAATAAAGTGCTAATTATAAAGGCAGTTTTTATGTTTATGTATTACAAGTGTGCACTTACAATCCAACATTTTTAAGTGACATATCTTGCTTGAGTCTCCCTACTTAGGTTAATGTATTATTTTTTAAGGGGAAATTTGATGGGGAATTTGATTATCATGCAATTAGATAAGAAAAAAGATCTGATTCATAGTCTCATAAAAAATGCAATTTTTATTATCTTATTTCAACCACAATGGAAGTCAGCTGAAGAAAAAAATAAATATATAGGGCCCAAGTATAAGATTAACTCCCATAAAGGGTATTGTTACAACTTTCAAACATCAATATCTGTTATTTATTAATCTTTGAAAACAAAACCAGGATATATCAAAACACTACATTTTTATCATGTATTATGTCACATCCTATATAGATTCCTACTTTGCATATGGCATCCTTATAATGTAGCGGTCTATAAAATATGTAACTTTCCTAAACATAAGTAAAAGTAAAAAAATTTGAGTGAATAAATTAATACCAAAAATTTCCTGATTTTTCAGAATTAACTTTAAAGAGACACTGGCACATTGAAAATTAGTGCGCCACCAAGATTTTCAAATGATATTGTTGCATGGGATGGCTTTTAATACATTGGCCCTCACCTGAAATGATTAAGACTAAATCGGCGCCATATGGGTAAACAGGACGATTTAAATAATGTCGCCGGGAACATTAATCAGCAGACGACGGAAATTTTGGCGTTAACACAAGAAAACGCACACGTATGAAGGTTCCCACGGAATGTACCCGTTTCATCGAATCTGTGACCTTTTATGGTTTTAATATCAATGAGTACAAGTTCTGGGATATTATGTAATATACACATTTGTTGATTAAGTTATGGAAAACTTAAAAAGTTAGCTACAAAATTACATGGATGTTCTTTAAACCTCTTATTAACCTCCCTATCTGTTTTTGAGTATGGTATTTTATTTGTAAAATGTATCTGATTGCTACAAGGTCATAGACTTCATTTGAGAGCAAATTGAAAAGAAATTTCTATTTTGGTGAAAATGTGCCAGTGCGCTTATGCCCACTCCTACATGACATAGACCATAGTGAGAGTAATACGTACTGTAGTCCATCACAAGTCGGGTCCACACGGGGCGCTGAAACCTCGGGGTTTCAAAAACTCTGGAGTGGCGATCGGGGTTTTTGGCCGTGTGGACGCATTCGGGTTTAAAACTCGAGTTTGAGCGAGGTCTAGCGGGGTGTTTCCCCTAAAAAACTAGGGGGTGAAACTTTCAAACTCCAATTAACACTAGGAGTGTTTTGGAGTGTAGTGCCATGTCGACAGCTTCGGGGGATAGTGAGCGGATGTGACCTCGCGCAAGGTCATCTTTTTGACAACTGTGTTTTTTGATATAACGCGCGAAAGTGCCCGGCTTCCGGTATTGGGACTTCGGTCTACACTCCGATATGAGAAGCGGAGGAGAATGGGATGGGGATGATTTCAGAGTTTGTGGCCATCGTGTGTACGTAATTTGGAGTGAAGTAAAATAATTGGATTTAATTTCACCTCTGAGTTTGACCTTGGAGTTTTGTGACCGTGTGAACATGGCTACAGTCAGTTTTGCTAAAATCCCTGCCTGTCCATGCCATTGCGCTATACTGAGCGTAGACAAATAGTGTCTGAATGCTGAATTATCTAGCCCAGCTAAATAATTTATAAATGTAACCCCAATTAATGAAATCCTCATGTTACCAAAACAGGATGTGGGTTTCTAGATTGTTCCTCAAAGGAATTTTACTATATTAGGTCAATTGTATATTTCCTAAAAACAAATTAAAACCCTTTTATAGTGTGTATTTGCTCTAGCATGTATCCTTACCAGACTCCTATAGCCAAAAACAAAATTGACCAATTTATTACATTCCACATATTCTTAGTGAGTGTTAAAATGCATCCCCCAGGTTTTCAATATAGCAAAACCAAACCTGAGATCGCCATGACATTTTAATTCTCTTTGAGATAGCTCTTTGAGAATTATTATTATTATCATCATATGGATTAAGATAATACCAAGGGGTTCAAGAGGGTGATTGACCTTTGAACCACCTAAATTTCGATATTAAATCCTTTTCAGGTGATTCTAGGGGAAAATCACAAGTTACCAAAGACTGACAAGACAATTAAATTTTATAATTTATGTAGTCCCTGGGAGTGTATTCCATCACCCTAAAAATTTCTAACTATTCCATCATAGACGAAAAAACATTCAGTAAGAAAAAATGTTAACTGATAAAAAAGAGCAAATGATTTAAAGTTAACAAGTGAATTTTTACAGTGCACTATGTCTCAAAGAAAACATGAGTAAAGCAAAATGAGAATTCTTGTTTAATTTGGTATTAAGAGTAAGCCTTAACCTTATCATGGTTGGCATCAGACCATACAACCTTCATCTTGTGTTCCAATGTAGGTCCATATTCATTTTATCACAGTATAAGTCCCGTGTCCAGACGAGGCCCAACAACTGTGTACATGGTGTAATTTTAACATAAATAAAGGCCTTAATGTGGTGTGTTCAAGTAACACATCTGTTGATGAGTAAATGCAGTTCAACTGGATGAATATAAGAATTCACATGATGAGTATGGTACTGGGCGAGTCGGAACAATTTGGACCCAAGTTTTCACAATGTGTTTGTTTGTTGTGACAATAGATTATTTTGAATAAAAGCCATGAAGTGTTTTTTGGAATGAATTACCTTTGATATATTTTTTATTATCCTATCATACGGCTAAGAAATTTGTGATTTTTCAAATTATTGCCGTTGTAAGGAGTTTACATTTTCATCATTGAAGTGTTCATTTCCAGTCTGCACATGTAAAACCAACCTTATCCAGCAAGTATCTGAAGCATGCCTACAATCTTTGACAGTTTCAAATGCCCCAAGTCACAAGAATGGTTTTCTGCTCTTTTTAAATGAGTCAATAACTTCAAGGTTAGTTAAACACTGTGACTAGTTTTATTTTTTTTATTTTCAATTTTATTGATAACAGTAAATAGCACACAGTGATAAATTGTTATCTGAACTAGTACATTATGTACAATTGGCATACTCATGGGCTGCTGAATACGCTGCACCATTAATTGAGTCATCAGCGTACATCACCCAAGATTGACTGTCGGTTCTGATGATGCAATGAGACTTGTTAGTGGGGTTGCCTTTTTGGCAACGCCTGTAGAATACCTCCCAATTCTTTCTGGCATATGGCTCCTCAAATCTTAGGCGGGAACCCTTCAGACGATCAAGCTCGCCAATAAATGTGATGAACCTGGGAGTCTAATCCCACACGGACCAACACCCCTTGAGGACCAGAAATTCCACGGAATCACTTTGCTACCCAATCCATGACACGCAGTCACAGTAACCCTATCATCATCTTGGTCAATGGACAGATGGTTTTGGCAATGGTCTCCTCTACTTTGAACCTAAAGCAGTTTGTGTGACAGCCCATCTCGCAATCCCAAAGGCTGTGACCTCTGATATAAGCATGGTCAACCTCAACATACGCATACTGCGTTGCGTACAAAGAACTTCCTTCACAAGATCGGAGTAGAACAATCACCAAACTGCGATTGTAAAGAGCCACAAACCATTATCCACATCAAAGATGACTGTGAGGTTTAAAAGTCCCCAAGAGGAATTCCAGGCCGGATCAACCTGGATGATGATACTATCAGCTGGTTAAAGACCGGTCTTCCACTGTGATTTTTGGTCACTTGCACGAACGAACGAACGAGACATGTATTTAGCAATGTGTTTGCCTAATTAGATGCACTTGATAAGGTCAGACTGGGAGGACAATTGGTGTATCGGCCTTTCACAAATGTGGCCCGGGTTTGAATCCCAGTTGAGCCAGTGTCGTTACGTGGATTGGGTTGCCAATCCATACCCATCTTTGCATCTACTTGGCCTTGCTAAAATATTTTCCCCGTGTTCTGGAGGCATCCTTTAATTTACTGCATAAGCAGTAATTGGGGTCTGCCTGGTGAAATGCGATGGTATAAATACAAAAATGTGCAAAGGCATTAACTCATCGCTATTAATTTTTAAAAAAAAGCAAAATTACTATAGGAAACAAGGTAATAACCATTCGAAGAAACACATTTAATTAGAATAATAATAATAATAATGAAAATAAGCCCAAATTAAAAATAAAATCCTTGGTGTCAAAGCTCTTGCATGCATAGTAAAAGTGTGGCATTATGACATTGAAGTGAGAATCATTTTCCCCCCTTTTAAAAAACTTTTTTTCTTCCAAAAATGTGAAAAGAAAAGTTGTCAATCTCATACGTGTCAAAATTAAGACGCCCCACCCGTACGACCAGTCACTAATGTGTGCGACGAAAATACAAGGATTTCTAACGTGAGAACTAGAAAATTGCCATGGCAATTCCAGGGAGGACAAACCAACCGTCTTTTGGAATTTAGGAAAAGTTATAATAGCAGGAGAAAATTTATGGATTGAACCTGTGCATAAGTGATGGAAACTTGACGGTTTAGCAGTGGCAGGGACACAGAATATACACCCTGGACTGGAGATTGACTGCTATCGCCAATGGGAAGGTGACCCCATTGCTGGTAACCCTAATTAGTTAAATTATATTCACCTATATTGTACTGATGTAAGTAGATCACTACAAGAGTGGCCAGTAATACAATTTTAAGCACCGTCGCATTTTTAGGCAGTATAAATGTGTTTATATGGCTATGTAGATGGACACTTATAGCAGAGGAAGGCTTTTGAAAAGCAAAACTTTCGTTGTAGAACCACCTTGAACATAAAGGACAACAGAGCACGATTCAAATATTCTGTTTCCGGGTTTTGTCTCATTTATAAAATAGTTTAGAGGGTCGTTTAATAAGTTTTTCATTGATTCAGAAAAAAAATGTAAAAAAAATTAAATGAAATAAAATCGCATTCTGCATTGGGTTTTGTGAAGCTGGAAAGCTTTGAGACAAAATATTTTTTAATATGGCCTAATAATATTTATTTGAGCTTCATAACACCAAACATACAAAATGCAAGGTAGCAACTCATTTTTCCTCAGTACTCCATTTGCCACAAAAAATAAATTAAAAAATGGCGAACTTAGGTTGAAATAATTGCAACTCATGCACTCTCACTGGAACTGATGTTTGTGTCTGTTTTAATTGTGTGATAAGCTGTTTTCCACACACTCATTTAAAGAAGCCTGTTAGCATTAAAAGAGAGGACTTCAGGTTATTAACCATTATTAGAATGTTGCCTAAATGCATACACACACTAAATTAGGTATCTGTATCCTGCAGTGCTGTTTACTCATTTCACTTCATAAAATCCATACAGACATTGCACAAGTCATTATCCAACCTATTTCTGGCTATTGATTGCTTACTCTACTCTAATCTGAGCCAGACAAGGGATTTCACCAGTCTGCAATACTGCAGACCTATGATAAGACAATCTGAATGTCGTATGTTAACAATGAATAAAATAACTAAGAGCAATTAAAAACAAGAACATGAATGTTACTTATCTTCTTTCTATTCTGCATATGATTTCTCCCAGAGTAAACTAAGCAGCAGCAGCATCATTCATTGCTAGCTTAGTATAGGTCATGTGATTAAGACTCTTAACGCAAAACTATTCTCACTCTCACACATTGGCAGAACTCTGGCTAGTAGTCTAATATGGTGATATGTATAAGAGTTGCTTGGGGGGGGGGGGGGGGGGGGGGGTCGCATATTTGGTAATGGGTCATTTTTTCCTAATTCCAAGATTAAAAATCAATATCATTTCTGACTGAAGTGTAACCCCCTTATGAATGCAATACAAACGTGAGTTTAAAGGTAGACATTCCTCTTCCTGCCTTTTTCTATGCCCTGTCACAGTGATGGAATGAAACTCAATTTAAAAATTCCTAGTCATCTGAAAGGACAACTTTAATCACAAATTCACTGACATAAGTCTTTCATTACAATTACTACTCCCCCCCCCCCCCACTTTAACATGTTTAAAATAGCGAAGTTCTTTTTTGCTTTTTTGAAGTATATTCATCACTTCAGCACCATTCCCGAAAAGACATTTTCTTTTCCAAATTTCAATTCATGAACAACTAATAGTTTACATAGATGGATGCGGAAAAATAACCTCTGCTTCATGTACAAATGTGTCTGTAAATATTTAACTTGAATAGCTGTTTTTTTTTTAAACCCTAAAAAAAAAGCTATTCATTTTATATTTTATCCATAAATGATGGGAGTTTCAAAAAGTATGTCCATAGGAATGTTTTTTATAGGAGAATATGTATACAGCATATTGTTTGTTTTTAAGAATGAAAAAGTATTGCAATTTGCAAGATTTAAAAAAAACCTTAAAAATCTTTAACTGATATAAAGGTGAATTTTGTGATTTCAGCACTTTCTGTTTTATTCATATTTCACTAGATATCCTTTGAGAAAGCTTAATCACAACAGGCAAAGTTGGGTGCAATCTTTTGCAAGTCTTGTGTTAGAGCAAGTCACTGTTTCCTCCCACGGTCCCATAGGCCATTGTGTGATAATTTGTCTGTTTATGGACAGAAATAAAATTGCGAATTCTTACAGATACGACCAATTTGCAACGTTTTTTTCTTCAAACCCGTTTTTTGCATATTTGGAATGCTTACAATGTAGTAGATTCGATGTTTGGCTTTATGCGCAAAACGGTTTTTTGCCAGGAACGGTTTAAACACCTGTTTCACCGCTAAACTAGGAAATGTCTGAGGGGAGGTCGTCATGCAAAGCATTTTAGGGTACTTCATACTTAAATTTAAGTCCCTCTTTAACTCTTGCATTGTTTTAATTTGTTCAATAGAAATACACAAAAAAGAGAACATTGTGAAATAAAAAATTAAATGTAAAAGTGCACTGTGGACATCTTTCAAAATATTAACAATGTTCTGCAGAACTCAAAATAACCACCTTGAGTTACAATACACTTCAAATTCTCAATGCGAGTACTTGCTTTTGCTTCACTTTTTATCATAGCAGTTTTAATTTATTTTCAAATTTAGCCTAAATTCACTATTTGTTGATTGATTTACGTATTTATTTTGAAATAATTTATGCCTACAGATTAAATTTTAAGCTGCATGTTCAAATTTTCAGTCCATTTTCCCTATTTCCTCTAAGGTTACTCATGAGTAATTAGGGTACTAGATCAAACCTGTATTACATAAAAGCCAAAAGTTTTGTGTTTACTGTACTTTTCCACCACTTTTTGTTCGGTAATTGTATTCTGACTTCTACAGGTGGATATAAAAACCACATTACAATTTTCTGATAATTTCAAAAGCATTTTGGGAACAAAATGGAGGTTTTTGCCAGTTTTTTGCCAAAATATGTTGCATAAACCTTGCTGTTTAAACTGGTTGTTTCAACTGCTCTGTTTTTACCAGCCAACCCTGAATCACCCTAGTGAACAAGCTGAACCGTCCCCCCCCCCCTTTAGTTATTAGATGATGATATAGTAACTTTCTGTTCTGCCGTGCATCTGCAGAATTCAAGCAATGGGTTTCCCTATCGTTATTATTTATTGAATAGGCAGGCCCGTTCACAAGTTTTGCAGTTTTCTATCGTGCTTATGTGTCCAATAAAACTTAAAAAAACGTTCTCGCTAGGTGGTCTACAACTTTTCAGTGCCATTTTGAGAGAATTTGTATCTAAAAAAAAAAACTCCTCCTTTCCACTTAAAGGCTGACTCAGAGATTTCCAGGGGAGGGCGCCCGCAGTTTCTAAACAATTGTTGTTTTTTTGCATATACATAATGCCTTGTCCTATAATAATGACTGTGTAAAAATCACTGAAGCTCAAAATCCGAGTCCTTCATATATGAAAATCGCAACTTTTGTTTAAAATTCCAGAATCCCGGAATTTTTGTTATCTACAACGTTAAGTATCCTATGCACTGTTATACTGTACATAATGTGTACTGCAATGAAAACAATTCTGATTCATCTCTTCACTTTGGATTGAGCATTTTAGATGAGTATCTTAAGTTCTAGCTGACTACTTTTAATTGCTACACAACAAAAATATAACATATGTCAAAATCTCTGAGTCAGACTTTTAAGTCACCTATTTAAGTTCCAATTACAGTTCACATGGTCAAAGGGTTACTGTTGGGAAATGACCTATACCCTCAGGGTTATAGGTCAATCACACTTGGGTACCTTAACACGGCGGGGATCCAGGAGGGGCCGGCGCGCGCCTCCCGGTAATTATGCAATTTCTGCAAGAATCACCCATTTTGAGCTATTTTTGGAACCATTTTTACAGCCTTTCAGCCACCCGGTAATTTTTTACTTTTTCAAATCCTGGATCCGCCATTGCCTTATTTCCAACCTCTTCAGGGCTGTTTGCAAAGCAGTAATGCAGGGTGTAATATTATGTCTTCTGCAGAGATGTGGTTAAATATGTAATGAGATTTCTAGGCATTCACATATTGCATCCTATATAGATAGAGTAGACACTCAGTATATTCTTATCTTGTATTTGGCTACAGAAATGTATTAAAACCAAAAACAAAAGGTGATTTTGATTTGTTCTTGTTTCAATATAAAACAAAGACTGAATTTTGTATTTGTTACAAATTGGACATTTTACATTGTTTGCTCCAAAGAACTAATTCTCAGCTAAATCCTTTCAGAAGGGGATATTTGATTGAGAACTTACCATCAGTGCAAGAATAAGGCATTTTTTAGAGACACTGGATGTATGTAAATTCTCTCGTTGACCTTTATCAACTGTCTGACTTACTGCTTCTCATGTATGTTTGATAAGTTTAGAGCCAACAATCTATGTTCACACCCTGCACTGGATAGGTATTGCCACCCATATCTCACAAAGGCAAAACATCTCATGTATTTATGCCATTCCAGAATTGTGGTAAATAGGAGAAAAAACTTAGGGTAATTCCTTTCTGAATTCAGTGAATTTTCTCTGCAAAATTCATTTTGCTTGCAAGGTGAATTTAATTTTCATTAAATATATTTTCAACTCTCTTCGAAAATGTTGTGCCTACAATACAGTAGAACTGGACTCAGACCACCGCATTGTTAGCATTCTTTAAGTCACTAACATGTGAGACACAAGTAAGGGAAAGCAGTGCAAGAGACCTCAGTTCATTTGGAGGAAACGGAGGATTAAATAAAAAAATCAATCGATCCAAAGTACTTATCATCCACGGATGACTCCATAAACATCAAAGAGGGATACAAGTCATTTGAAACAACAGTAAGAGAAGTTGCTGAGAATGTAGTTGGAAAAAGAGAACCCTGTGGTCTTCAGGAGCTGGGGTATATGTAGGACCATTCTCCTTAAAAAATTGAAGGGATATGCAGTTACCGCCGAGAGGGGGGGTCAAAGGGGGTACTTGACCCCGGGCCCGGGGTCCTAGGCTTTTAGGAGCCCGTAAAAAAAATAAAAATTCAGACCTTGCGGTGGTGCCAAAAGTCAGAGAGGGAGGAGAAAAAGTGAGAGATGGGGATGGAGAGCGATGGGAGAGGGATAAGAGAGAGCATTGGCGGAGACAGGGGGCCAGTTTTCCCCTCCTGCGTCAATGATACCTACTTACCTGAGAAAAAGGCCTACTCTGTAACCACAAAATTTCCATTTTTGGTTAATAAATTTAGTGAGGGCCTCTCTTGGTGGGAGGAAAATAACAAAAAACAATTAAGATGTGTTATAAAAGGTTGGTCATGATTGATAACGGGGACTACATACCAATTTCACATTGTTTATATCAATAACATGAGGAAATGTGTTATGGAAATTGACCATTGAAGGGTTTTGCGCTTCGTGACTTTAATCAACCCCCGTGAGCTTCAGATATGCACTCTCCATGAACACTTTGTATTTTATTTGAACAAAAACTAAAACAGCAGCTATATTTTACTTTTTAAAGCGTGCAACGAGAGATTTCACCATATAAGGTGTCCCTCAAAATCGAAGTACTGAATTATGTACATGCTGTAAAGGCTTCCATCAAAAATAACCCCATCTGACAGGGATTAAGTTGAGAAAGTTTATTTGGTACAAAAATTTGAAATTTGAATTTTGTATTTTTTTTATTTTTTGTAATTTCAGCATAGTTTTATATTGAAATATAAGCAAATGCAGGAATCACCAGTTTTCCTCTCTTTTAAGCATTTATGTAGCCAAATACAAGGTAAGAAATCTATTGAGGTCTAGTCTATATGTATAATATTATGGCAAAACGTTTGGGGCCTCAAAAAATCTTCTCGGTGAACCTTTAAAAACCCGTTTATCATACCTCGACTCATTAAAAAGTTGAAACAAAAATTCTATTTGTTTCTATCAAATTATCATAAGAAAATGCTGTTGGAAGTGAGCAATTGGAAGGCTTAGGCTCCGCACCCACCCCCGGGGCCATTACCATAAAAAGTATAATAAAACAAAACACCCATAGGCTTAGTTGCATCGATCAACATATATACTGCTCAACCCCCCGCGCCGCGTCATGTCCGCGTCGTAGCCACTGCAACTTCAAAATCTCCCCAAGCATGGGGTTCTGGAGAACGAAGTTGGTAAAAGGGGGCGCGTAACTCCAAGTTCCCCACCCCGGGCCCGGCCAATTTCTCTCGGCGGCCTGGGGATATGGACAAGAAGAAATTTTTCGTGGTCCAAATCCCCACACAGAATAAATGGGGAAATTGAATGACAGTCTCAATTCTTCTATACAAGAGATGAGGCTGCTGCATCAACAAACAGATGGAAGAGGATGCCAAAGCAATAGCAGCTGTGAAAACCGACAAAGCAGCAGCTTTGGATTTGTGCCATTAATCGCCAAGGTCATATAGGGAGTGGTGATCAATGCTTGGATGTCATAAGCATTCTGTTCAGAAGTCTATTCCACATTGTATCTCCATGTCAATGGACCACCAAAATCATCATTATGCTTTGCCAAATCTTCTCTCCCGACGGTGACCTTTCTTCCGGTGACCAAATATCAAGGAATATCAATGATTGCCTAGCGCAAAAGTCTACAATAAGATCCTTAACTTGAATCCAGGCACATTTAAGCAACCAGGCTGGTTTTCGCCCAGGTACACAGCCGTGGCACAGCAAATACATATCCTGAGTATTATGAAAAGCTTTTAAGAATACCACCCTACTCCTGGACCGTCAGTCACCTTCCGTTGACTTCGAGAAGGTCTTTGACTTCATCAATAGGGCAATAATGTTCTTAAATTTTGCAACATGTGGCATTCCCAAGACCTTGGTCGCACCTACCCTATGCATAGCCCAGCACTCAGTTATGTTGATGTAAGTATTTCTAACCTTCGATTTTATACCCACCCGACGGAGTTCTACAAGGTGACAACTTGGCCCCCCCGTCCTCTTTATAATCAATTTCGACTACTTTTAGAAGGCTTCGGGCAAACTCGGGGTTATGACTTTGTCTTATGCCATCAAAACAATATCCAGCCAAATTGCTAAATGACTGACGTTGCTGATGAGATCCGCCCTCCTTGAGTTGCTCATTGTCACAGGCCCAGTCTCACAGCTTCTAAGGACTGCGTGTATTAAAGGTGGATATAAGCGTGAACATGGACTTCTGAAATGCACCCTCAACAAGTCGTTTCCCCCCGACTAAAAAACATACCCTAACCAACATTTTGTGTTTTTGTGCTCACCATAAACAAACAATTCTTTTTGTCATTTTTTGCTCCCTAACAAGTAAGCATCAGTTGGTTTGAAATATAACCCTTATTAAACTGGCTTTTGCTCATGTTCCTTTACTTCCAATTACCAATATTTTTTGATGATTTTGATCTCGTGTACATCACAATTTTAGGGTTACGAAAAAAACATACCCTTTTGTAAGCCCTCAATTCATTGAATTGATGGCTTTGCGATCGAGAGCGGCGTATTTTAATATGTAGGCTCTTATTTGCAAAATCTAGTCGGCAGTTTTATGTCCGTTTCCGCCCAAAAATTTGGCAAATTGTTCTGGAGGTAATGGGGCTTTTGGAATTTAAGTGACGGAGAGTCATTTGGGTAACTTTTGTATCTTTTTGCCAGTTTTTGGACATCATTTGATGCCGTGCTTGTCGTCTTTCTTACTGCAAGCTATTGGTTATGTTGCACCTATTAACCGGTTCTAGGTGGGGTTCTTCGGGCGAAAATGAAATTGTTATCGTGTTAACCACGCTACCAAGGGCTTAGGGACTTGAGGTCAAACACAGTGCGAGTTCATTTGACTTGCGTAGATTTAGTGTAAACACACCCTGGATGAAGGTCGCCCTACTATATAGAGATGACAACAAAAGAAGTTGTTTGGACTTCTAATCAAACTTGAGTTATGTTAAAAACTCTGGGAATTTTGCAACCAGTCTCAGAATTTTCAGGTGTTGTTTGAGAAAACAATTTTGGTGTACGCTGAGAAACCATATCTGGTTATCATTATTAAGTTCTTGTTGCTGTTTTTGATACATGGACATGCTGCGCAATGTATAACCATGGTGGCCCAGCGTGGCTGTTCCCCTAAACGATGTCCACTACTTTGAACCGTTTTAAGGCACCATGAAACTGTTTTGAAATCCAGTTTTGGAATTTATAATTGTCCTTGAAAGTTGATATTTAAGGTTTTTTCTAGATATAATATTCGATCCTATAAATAGTGATAAACAAAGAGGGTATTCACTTGCGACAGCAGTGGCATACTTCTGCAATATTTTATAACTCCTTGACACTTGGGATACTATATTCTATTGCGAGTTTGGACTACAAACCGCTTGCCTTCTTTTGACTGGTTTTAGATATTTGAGGGTCGAGGTGCTCCCCTAAATGTGATTGGCCCTACTTCGACCTTTTAAACCTTTAATATCCCGCTTCTTTTAAAAGCCAGAAATGTTGAATAAGTGGCGGTAAGCATATCAATACTAATGGAAATCTTGGTAACGCACGCCAGAAATTCATTACAATTTGACTAGGAATATCCTAAAAATTGTTCAAACAAGAGTCCGGCGAAATTTGTCATATAATCCTCTAATTTTTGAATCGATGATATTCCCTCAAAGTGGCCTGAAACATACGAAATTAATAGAAGAAGAGTTTTTTTAAAACCGTAAGACCTACAATTTCTCTGTCTAACCAAAGAATGTCATGACCCCTCTTATATCCGTATTACGTGGTTCAACCAAGCGTCAAGTATTAGCTGTAAAGTACCCACTGACAGTCCCTAAACGGGGTCTGTCCGACGGCGGAAGCCCTGGTCCAAATTTTTTTTTCAGGGAAAGCGATGCGTTCTAACTATGTTAGGTGACATTTCGTTTTCAAGTTTACGGAAACCTTTTAAATTTACTTGTACTTCAACCTTTTCATGTCATTCTTTAAAAAAAAATCAAATGGGACTAGTTCCCTACTGACGTTCCTTAATGTGGAAGCGTTCATTGATCTTTAAGACAATATCCATTGGCGGTATCCCTCTGAGGAGGTAGTACACTGAAATGCTCGCTATTTCTTTTTTAAATCTCCCTGATTCTAATCAAATCTCCCTGATTCAAGATCAACTCTAGTATTACAACTGAATGCGCGCGATTTTTTTTAAATCTCCCTGATTTCTATCAAATCTCCCTGATTCTAATCAAATATACTCCCTTAGTCTAATCAAATCCTCCCTGATTCCAAGATCAAATCTCCAAGATTCCAAGATCAAATCTCCTGATTCCATATCAATCTCCCTGATTCCAAGAGCAAATTCTCCCAGATTCCAAAATCTCAATGTTGGCAAGCTCTGCAAAGGTCATCCAAGGGTCGTTATCGGGTACCTTGGCCATGCTTTGACGTATGGATCTGAGTTTTGGTATGGTGGTTAGAGTTTCGCCCGCGTACGAGTTTGTGGTCATGGGTTTCTAGGGTCCATTTTGGGGTCAAAGGTCATCCCAGGGGTCGTTATATGGTAATGTGCTGTGCTTTGTTATGGATTTTAGTTTTGGTATTGTGCTAGATTTTCGCCGTTATATGAGTTTTGTGGTTCCACGTTTTCGAGGGGTCATTTTGGGGTCAAAGGTCATCCAGGGTCGTTATCTGGTAAGTGGATAGTTGCGTTTGATAGAGGATTTTAGTTTTGTATTGGCTAGAGTTTTCGCCGTATGAGTTTGTGTGGTCACGGTTTCGAGGGGTCATTTTGGGGTCAAAGTCATTCAGGGGTCATTATGGTAGCTTGGCCTGCTTGTACGTATGGATATGAGTTTTGGGTATGGTGGTAGGAGTTTCGCGTACGAGTATGGTGGTTAGAGAGTTTCGCCGACGAGGGAAACTGTTTCCACCTCAGTGGAAGCGTGCGGTTGTAGTTCCAATACCAAAACGCAACCCACCAATGGACCAATTGAGACCGATTTCATTAACTGACCACTTCGCTAAGGTGGCAGAATCTTTTATAACTGAGTGGTTAATGAATGAACATACAACATCAAATAGATCAGGGGCAGTTTGGTAATCGCAAAGAAGATCAACTACTCACTATTTGGTGAAGCTAATTAACAACATCTTGAAACACGCTGTGATCAAAAAGTCTTTCTCGCATCATCATAACTGACTTTAGTAAAGCTTGTGATCGCGTGGATCACAATATTGCGATTCCCAAGGTGCTCCTTTGGTGCTAGACCATATGTAGTACAGTGGATTGCAGAGTTTTTTGTCAAACAGGTCACAATGCGTCAGAATCGTAACACCTCTCTGATCTTGGAGTGAATTAATGGGAGGTGTACATCAAGGTACATTGATGGTCCCGATCTTTTTAGGATGGTAAGATGTTGTGTCATAAAACCACCATAACAAAAGGTCTTAAATATGTAGATGATTTAACAAGTGTAGAGAAACTCGTATGTTTCCTCACGATAGCACTATCGCAGGATAGGGATAAATTGAACTTGGCAAGAAAGAGAACATTCATAGACTCTTCATCCTGCCAAGGCATGTTATGGATGTACTTTGTTCGTGATCCACCAGTGTTAAACTTCTGCCGTGTGCGATTCAAGATATGCAAAGCATCTACATGGGTAAGATCCTAGGAGTGCCAAATGCGAATGAATTCAAGGGGACGTTCACATTGTTAGTGAATCAGTAGCGGCAAGTGGTAGACTCTTCATGCTCAGTATACTGAAACGTTTTGGTTTCAATCGAAGATCTCATCACAGTCTATTTGTTTTATCCGCCCCCTTCTGGAATACGCCGTTCCAGTGTGGCATTCAGGTCTTACACAAAATCAACATCTTGTTCTAGAGCGTATTCAGAAGAGGGTGTGTAGATCATCATTGGCCGCAATTATCATCTTACCAAGATGCCCTCAGAAATTGTAATATCTTTGGATTTGAAAGAATGCCGTGAAACGATTTGCTTAGACTTTGCAAAGGCTATCATGGAATCTAAAGAATTGAGACATCGGTTCCTCAAAATCAGATGGGAAGAGACCAATGTTTCCCTACGAAATTCCCATGAACTATCAGTGCCCTAGAGCACGCACCGACAGATATGCCCAGAGTGCATACCATATATGATTAAAATATGATCGGTAACAATCACAAAAATAAGTGCTTGCTCAGCACTTCATCTGTTTTTCTGGTAAAATTATTAAGTATGTTATATTGTTTATTGATTGAATTAATTTTTTATTGTGCACGTTGCTTTTTTTGTGGTGCTATGGTGGGTGTTGTGGTAGGGTCAATGGTAGTTTGTGTTTGTGTGAGTATGTTTTGTGTGTCCCTGGATGAGGGTGTGTGTGTGGGGGGGTATGTGGGGGGGTGTGTGTTTGGGTATGGATTTGGGTGGGTGGTGTGTGCATGTTGTGGAATTTTGGATTTGGAGATTGTGGTTTTTAGTGTTTTTGGATGTTGTTTTCATTATAAAAGATATAAAAGATATAATTTTCTATATAAGTGTAAGTTAGTTTTATACATTACATATTGTGTAGCAATTCACTTTTTGCTGCGATACCGTATATTTTTTAATAACCTTGAACCTTGAAGTTTTGTGGTCACTTTTCGAGGGGCATTTTGGGGTCAAAGGTCATCCAAGTCTATCGGGTACTTGGCCGTGCTTGATGTAGGTGATGAGTTTTGGTATGTTGTAGAGGTTTGCCGTATGAGTTTTTTGGTCACATTTTCGAGGGGTCATTTTGGGGTCAAGGTCAATCCAGGGGTCGTTATTTGGGTTTACTGCCATGCTTTGAGTATGGATATGAGTTTGTTATGTGGGTAGAGTTCGTCCACACAAGGTCATCAGGGGTCACGCAAGGTCAAAGGAGTCAAATGGGGTAAACTTTGGTGTCTCCAGGCAAACTTGGTGCGGGTCGATTGTTGATGACGAAAATTTGACAGGTCATGACAAGGTCATCAGGGTCATTAAAGGTTCAAAGGAACCGCAAACCCTGAGGGTCATTCAATCCAGGGTTATCGCAAACCCAAAAAAGGTGATACGCCAAATCCAAGGACTGCCTAGTAAATACTAGTAAGAGAACCTACAGGTCCAGACTCTTAGGTATGCACAAATGCCCTCTTATGGGCCCCATAGGCCCTTTTGACCTCAATGACCCTACTTGACCTTTGACCCCAAAAATCAAAACATTCTTCCAAGTTAGTTGTATAGCCACCAAACTTGCTCAAGATAACCACTGTCCATGACCCTGGGCTATATGACAATGTTACCTGTGATGACCGCTACATGACCTATGACCCCACAACTTCCCTA